>JAOYNU010079608.1:0-57602 GCA_026745395.1 Tympanopsis confertula | reverse complement strand
GGCCCTTCATCATGTGCCTCGTATTGTGTTTCGAGGATGCGTTTCATGGGACTAATTGAAATGCAATTTAACTCATCTAAAGTTTTGTTTGAGGTTCTAAAAATGGCTCTTGACATTCGTGATAGAGTAGTTCGAAGGCGCGATGTTGATCTGGGGCGAAATAGATATTGCCATCAACCCGTACTCAGTAGTCGCTTCTAAGATTAGGTGAAATTCTGGCTAATGCAAGACAAACTGTTTCTTTGAGTCCTCCCTTAAACAATTAGTATTCGAAGGAGCTGATCAATATGGAGCATATTATTGGGGTAGGTGCCGTTGCCCTGAGGCGATAGCATCGTAGACCGGACTTTGTATGCCGACTTGGTTATTGCTGCAATTCTGTAGCGTCAAAGTGCAGCTAGGATAGGCTTGTTTAAAGCCGATTCCTGTCGAGCACTGGATGAAAAGGGGCCGATTGAAGTCTCTCATGGAGACTGGTAACGATGATCAGGTTTGCTGTTCCCATCCATGGTATTTTACCACTCAATAAGCGAGGCGATTATTACCTTCGTCGTCCGAGAGGCCCCATACTCAGCAGGCTAAAATATAGGGCCAAAATAGCCTCTGAAAGAATGATTCCTTCGAGTCCGTACTCCGTACTTGATATTAGCTTCATATCCGGACGACTCCATTTTTAGTACTTCGTGCCCAAAACAACCGCATGTAAACACCGCATACCCAAAGAAGTAAACGGCCAACACGCATCTTTCAGACGCGATCTTACTTGCGAATCTGCAATCCACAGCGCCAATCCGCCACGCGGCGGCATACCCGGCGCGGCGTTCTAGAAACACAACAAGCATGCAGGCTAGTGGTGCCACAGGGTTCTCGGCGAGAACTGTCAGGGGTACCAGATCACGGAAATGAGCGAGCTGCAGGTGATCCTGTTGGGGGCTCGGGCCCATGGGTCGATTTTGCGGCCATCACGCAAGAAAGAGACGATTTATTTGGACGAGAGGGTGGATTCCGTATGAGACCATCATAGCTATCGAGCACGCAAGAGCGGGAAGAATGGCGGCCGAAAGTCGAGGCCCGCGACCAGGAATCGCCGGGCGAACTATGCCATGGTTTGCCTGTGGCAATGTTTTCTTGCTGCAATGATGTCGATGCCAGTAATTTATTGGTGCCTACATATGTGATGTCTGTCTTGGAGTGCACAGAGCTGCACAGAAGTTATGCGGCCGTTCACAATAAGAGTAATTGCGCTTGGGGCCGCGAGGACCTGCTCACATGGCCGGAGGGGCCCGTGCCATCTCAGGCATCAAGGCAGAATTCAGGCCTCCAACGGGCGCTTTAGAGTGATGAGTCATCTGCACGTGGCGTGTCTTAGGTACGGTCACGGCGTGACTGCCCTGAATTGCGGCCTCTTATCATTCCAGGACTCGACTTCCTCTCTCCTTCTAGCCTCAATTCCCTTAATTACCAGGAATCCTTGACCCGCGATCAACCGATAACAGAATGGCCCCGATGGGAGCCATCCCGCCAATAGCCTCCAGAGGAACATTACGCCCTCGTCGCTCTTAGGGCTCCATCGTTCCGCATGCGGAGCATGACGAGGACGATCGAATCAGCGGCGGGGGAAAAGGCCACAGCACAGCCCACCCATGTTTCCGGGCGCTGCTGTTGCAAGTCTGATCCCAACTGGGAGATCCTGTATCTTATGGGGCCGTTCATTCGGCCGCTGCTTGCGGGGTGGAACCTACGCTCCACCTCGGGCAAGCCGTACCTCAACGGACTCGATATGATATGCGAGCGAAATCGAATTGATCCTGGGCTCCATCGAGCTGCGTGTCTCCCGTGTAGGGGCTCTCTGGAAAGTGTAAATGACTCTGGGGACTAAGAATCCTTCTCGTGTGGAGTGTGGAGTACGGAGTACGCGGTCGCAAATGCAAGAACTTATAGTGGCTGACATGCAGTGCCCGGGGTCTGATAACGAGTCTGACACCGGCCACTAAAGTCTGTGTATTTACATGAGAGAGAACAGGGCGCAGATTCAGAGATAAAGGGCAGATTCAAACTGAGTCAAGGTCCCTGCGGTGGATAGTACGGGTAGATACTACAGTACATACACTGAACCAGAGCGGTCCGATCGTAAGTTTTAAGTCTGTGGCTGCTGTCCCGCCTGTTTGACTTCGGTTGGCGCGGTGGCTGCAGCCCTCTGGGGTCCGATTGAACACATCAATCAGGATGGCTTGCGGCTGCCCAGGCATGTAGCACGTCATGTTTAGTGCGCCCGGATCGACTTTTTTCTTGCTTAATCTTTTTCCGGCGCGGCGAGTGGATGCAGTGGAGCCCCCGTTCCAGCACGGCCAGGTATTCCCCAGAACCAGAATTACCGCCGTTTCCTGCAGCGACTGCCCCCCAGATGGCGATCCTGGTATACCAGATACCTGGGATACCTAAGATACCATCTTGGTCATCCTGTCTCTCTGGGTTGCTTTTTTTAATTCGCCTTTTTTCTTAAGCTTTGTAGAGATTTCACTCCGTTTGCTTTTTTCTGGTTCTTACATCGTCCCTTAAAATCGCCGCCCTCGCCAGACCGTGTAGTCTGAACCTCTTACCCCCGCCGTTGACTACCCGGGTTCTGTAGCTCGCCCCTAAGCCGTGCCTGCCTCGGTATTATCGCCCCCCAAGCCAAGAACGACAAGACCAAATTGTCTCGCCCACGCTCCCTAAGCTACCAACTTTACGACAACGCCCTCAACTTTTACCCCAGTACCACCCGTGCCCTGGTCTATCCAAATCTCAATTAGCACCAGTTTTATGCAGAGACTGTCCGAATCCGTGACTTTCTACTCTTCCGAGTATCGTCAAGCGCGGTTTGCCCGCTCATTAAGATCAAAATGGCTCGACCAGAAGACTCCGTGCCAGCTGACAATCGCTCGAGCGACTCCGATCGCACTCCCAAGATGAGCGACAAATATGACCAAGATCCTAAGGTCAAGGATGTTGAGGGTCTGGACCATATCGACTCCAACTCTACTGGCGCCCGAATTGGTCGCCAGATTGAGATGGAGGCTGAGAATGGTATTAAGTACCGTACTTGCAGTTGGCAAAAGGTAATTCATTGTCTTGTCCCTCTTCCTGATCCTCTGTTTTTCTACTTCTTGGAGTGCATGTCTGCGGCCAGCTGCGGTGAGGGAAACACTAACTCCCTCGCCCCGAATAAGGGCGGCCATCAACAAGGAAATGCGAATGAGCACTCCAGCGCAATAATGGCAGACGCATGAAAAGAATTGGATGAATTGAGGATCGTCTGCATACTTTCCAAGACTCCCATTGCTAACAATCTCCCAGACTGCCGCTCTCCTGTTCTCAGAGTACATTTGTCTGGCCATGATGTCCTTCCCTCAGTCATACGCTATCCTGGGCATGGTTCCTGCTATTATCTTCACCATCTTTATTTCAGCGGTTGTGCTGTATACTTCATTGCTCATTTGGTATGTCGTCATATATGCGAAGGGCCCGATCGCATACTAACCCGAGTCTCCACAGGCGTTTCTGTCTGCGTCATCCCGAACTTCGCGATGTCTGTGACATCGGCCAGTACCTGTTCTGGGACTCCAAGATCGCATGGTGGGCCACCGCCGTCATGTTCGTCTTGAACAACACCTTCATCCAGGGTCTGCACTGCGTGGTCGGTGCGACCTATCTCAACACCATGACTGACGGCGGCGCCGGCGTCTGCAGTGTCGTCTTCTCTGTAATCATTGCCGCCATTTCGTTCTTCGTGTCGCTGCCCCGTACATTTGACGTCCTCAGTCACATTGCGACCGCCTCCGCATTCTTCACTTTCATCTCGGTCTTGCTGGCCATGATCTTCATCGGTAGACAGGCTCACCCTCCTAACTACGATCCATCCAACCCGCCCATTGTCTCCGCTATCCCGCTGGCCGGCACTACCTTCGTGAGCGGAATGGGCGCTTTCCTCAACATCAGTTACACCTTCATTGGTCAGATTACTTTGCCTAGTTTCATTGCTGAGATGAAAGAGCCTCGCGACTTCTGGAAGGCCGTGACCTCCGTGACTATCGCCCAGGTTATCTTGTACAGTTTGGTCGGTGCTATTATTTACGCCTACACTGGTGCTCAGACTTCACCTGCATACATGACTTCGCCCGCTTTCGGATCTATTGCGGACACCGTCGAGAAGAAGGTTGCTTTCTCCTTCATGATTCCCACCCTCATTTTCCTCGGTGTTCTGTATGCCTCTGTTACCGCTCGATTCGTCTTCTTCAATATCTTCGATGGCACCCGCCACAAGACCAACAACACCGTCGTTGGTTGGGCTTCATGGGCTGGTATCCTCGCAGTCCTCTGGGTGATCGCTTTCATCGTTGCCGAGGTTATTCCCTTCTTCTCTGATCTTGAGTCTATTCTGAGTTCCCTGTTTGATTCCTTCTTTGGTTTCATCTTCTGGGGCGTTGCATACATCCGCATGAAGCAGGAAGATTACGGCTCTGACTTCTGGAAGAAGGGCGGTATCCGTGGCTACATTGAACTTGGCATCAACATCTTCATTATCCTGATTGGTGTCTACTTCGTCTCTGTTGGTACATACGTAAGTGATATTTTTGATTCGAAAATTATCAATTTTCACTAACATAACTTTTTAGGCCTCTATTGAGTCAGTCCTTCTCAGTTACGCCGCTGGCGAGGTTGGCGGTGTCTTCTCTTGCAAGGGTACTTCTCTCTAAACTCGAAATCTGCCGGGCGGACACTCGAGTCACTACTTTCTTCATGCCGTATCATACTCTCCGTCATATTTGATAGCTCTTGCATTTTGACAATCCACCCGAATCAATCATGATGGATTTCCACAATCTTGAACGACTGAAGTACCAAAACTGTCTGCATCTGTTTTTGGCTTCTTGTTTCGAAACGATATGATGCTACATCTGCCTTGGATTCGATTATTCCTGCGGCTTGCATTTGAATACCTCTTTTCGCGTTAATTGTTTACTATACTCTCAACTTGTTTATAATTTGTGGACCGAACAGGTCCCCATGTCGTGGCTTCCGGTGTCGTTATGCACCGGCTCCTCATACTTAGTATATTTGCGGCTCTCAATTAGAACAGACCGCTCAATTGAACCGCGCTTCCTGGCGCAAACAATTTCAGGAACAATAATTTTGCCACACTTGTAATTTCCCAAGGTCCTATACTTTCCCGCGAGTAGGCCGATGCGCGGTCTCTAAAAGACCTAGGAGCATGTGTGGAGTGTTCTACGTCCTCCATCTCTCGAAGATGAATTGCTCTGCATACACAGAGCACAGTACCATACATGGCGACTGCTTCTCCATCTCCGCGCAGACTACTCCGTAGTTAGCGCTTCTATCAGACCGCACGATGGACTTTACCGGATCGGGAAAGCAGCTCTTGTTCCTATCTCCACGTGACTTTTCCGGCCCCGTTCTCCGAGGAGGGTCCTCTTCGGGGCCCTTTTCTACTCTGCTATTCTTCTCCTCTGGCAATTCCTTTCTCATACAGAATTGAGACACAATGGCTAGCATTCGGAATCTAACAAGAGGTGTCGACCTTGTCGCTGCGAGAGCGGCCGCCCTCCAAGCACCCCGCGCTTCTATCAGCTCCACAGTGTTGCGGCGGGAGCTATCGACTGCCTCGGTGCGGCCAGCTGCCCGCATCCCCAAGGCTAGAGTTGCTACGCCCGCTGGAATTGCGCAGGCAAAGGTCCAGGCTGTGCGTTATGCGTCTAGCTCTAGTGAGCCGCTGGCCAAGACTCAGCTGTTTGACTTGCACGAGGCCCATGGTGCTAAGATGGTGCCTTTTGCTGGGTACTCTATGCCTTTGCAGTATGCCGACTTGAGCCATGTCGAGAGTCATGCTTGGACTCGTGAGAAGGCTAGTATCTTTGATGTCAGCCACATGTAAGTATATAGTCTCATCATGTCTATCAATGGCTTCTAACAATTATCCTAGGGTGCAGCACCACCTGAGCGGCCCCGGTGCCCTCGAACTGCTCATGAAGGTTACTCCCTCCTCCCTCGACAAGTTGGCCCCCAATACCTCTACCCTTTCCTGTCTTCTTGAAGATGGCACCGGTGGTATCTACGATGATACTGTTATCACCCGCCGCGGCGAGGACAACTTCTACTTCGTCACCAACGCCGGCCGCCGCACCGAGGACCTTGCCTTCCTGAAGGCCGAGATCGATGCCTACCGCTCCAAGAACGGCGCCGACAGCATCAAGTGGGACATCCTTGAAGACCGTGCCCTCATTGCTCTCCAGGGTCCCAAGGCCGCCAGCGCCCTCCAGCCTCTCATCAACTCCGCCAACGCCTCCGCGGAGCAGACCGACCTGAGCACCCTCTACTTCGGTAACTGCCGTGACCTGCACATCACCCTCCCCGACGGCAGTGCCAGCGCCGAGCCTCTCCTCATTTCTCGTACTGGATACACCGGCGAAGACGGCTTCGAGATCTCCATCCCCACAGCCGCCTCTGCCACCCTCCCCCAGCAAGTCATCGACCTGCTCCTCAAGGATACCAACACCGTCCGCCTCGCCGGTCTCGCTGCTCGTGACTCCCTCCGTCTCGAGGCCGGTATGTGTCTATACGGACATGATATCACCACCGCCCAGACCCCACCCGCCGCAGCTCTGGGCTGGGTCGTCGGCAAAGACCGCCGCGACGCCGCCACCGCAACATTCAACGGCGCCTCAGTTATCATCCCACAACTCGCCAGCCCAAAGACCATCCCCCAGCGCCGCATCGGTCTGACCGTCGAGAAGGGCTCACCTGCCCGCGAGGGCTCCACCGTCCTCGACCTCTCTGACCCCGCCAACCCCGTCGAGATCGGCATCGTTACATCCGGTCTGCCCAGCCCCTCGCTCGGCGGTACCAACATCGCCATGGCATACGTCAACACAGGCTTCCACAAGAAGGGCACAGAGGTCGGCGTGAAGGTGCGTAGCAAGGTGCGCCAGGCGAAGGTTGTTGGTATGCCTTGGGTTGAGAGCAAGTTCCACCGTCCATGAGCGGGTGGTTCTTTGATATTTTTAGTTTGATGTCCCTTTTTATGTCCCTTACATGTATGTCCTGAACAGAGCGAGGATGGTTGCACTTGTACATACTGGTTTTTTATTTCGCAACTTGGCCTGAGTGCTTGGATGCATGAGCTTGATTTTCAACATATCATGCAGAATGCAAAAATTCAAAATATGAATTCGATAACATACCTTATCATAGGCTACTTTGAGCATGTATACCTCGAACTACAGCGACGCTGCTTAAGTAAGTATCCATTCGAGTCGATCATGTTTATTAGAGTTGTATGCCCAACATATCTATAGTCAACTAGCTGTTCGGTGGCTATGCTTCCATGACTGGTCCTGATTGGTCGCTTTGCACCGCTGCATTTGGATCCTCTTTCTTTTCTTTTTCTGGTTGCCTCGTCTGCCTTCCGGGCTGTGAAATAAGCAGCAGGGTTTAGAAGGCCAATACTAGCATTTCTACTGGCTCAAGCATGCATGCTCAAGCATGCATCACCCCCGCCAGTTAGACATGATGTGTTGGCAGCCCCCGGCGGCTAGCCCTTATTTACAAGAACCCAGCTGACTCCCGCATTAAAATGGAGCTATCGGTCTCATATTTCGCACATCAACCCTCATCTGACATTCCATCAGGATTAGATCGCTGCACGTTTTAATTTTATCATTGCTCTCGATGGCAGACCCATTTTCCGTCACTGGGAGTGCGGTCGGGGTCATCTCCTTGGGAATTTCCGTTTGCCAGGGTCTACTAGCTTACTATGGGGCATTTAAAGCCTATGACGAGGAGATGAATGATGTCTCACTCAGGATCCAGAGCTTCAACAGCATTTTAAATTCTTTGAACGACGTTCTCGGTGCCGCTCAAGCTTCGCCTTCCATCTTGACAGCCAGTCCTGGAGCCAACGCACTTGACTGCATCTTTAATTGCCAAGAAGGATTAGAAAGACTGCAAAATGTGCTGGAAAAATGCAGAAGCTCTTCACCAAACACGAGCTCGAAGAGCTTCAAGTTTCCAAAAAACAGGATGCTGTATCCTTTCAAGCGTGACACGATTGTAACGCTTTTGGATACTATAAACTGGTTGCAACTCAATCTCAACAGTTCGCTACATATTTTGACATTGTGAGTATGAAGAAAACATGGCCCAAGAAAATTACTAACTGATATCAAGGGCTATGGTTGATCGAATCCAAAGGCAGGAAAGCCGGAAACTTACAGAGTTGACTTCGAGCGTCAGCAATACCTTCCAAACGCCAAGTATCGATAATAGGTCTGATCGCGGGGTCTTACTCATCGAGAACAAACTGGAAGCCATGAAAAATCACCTAACACAATTGGTAGGAATCCCTACATCAGACATATGAATAATACCTTTAAAGCCTCTGCTAAGAAATCGCATAGCAAGTTGACAATACCCGCGCCAGATATCGACCGACTCCTGGACCACACCTCCTTCAATATGCACTAGAGCACGAAAAGGATCTAGATGAACAATTCAACGGCCGGGATATAGCAATTGCACCACAACAAAATCGCCGCTCCAGGCAATGTTCATGTGCCTCTCAAGCGCGCACAGACTATCTGGGAAGGGTACAAATTGACAGATCAACCTGTGACCTTCATGGCGAAAGTAAGAGTGTGATCACCTTACTCAACCGTCGGATTTTCTGCAATTGGCCCGTACGTATATCACTTCTGACAACCTTTCGGACGACAAAGGGAGCATGGGGCTTCTCCATCAGCCCTTGGCTTCAATTTCGAGCCACTGTGCCAAAGAATTCCGGGATTTTCCTTGCATTAGAAAGTGCGGAGGAAAACCTGGCGTCTCGAGACGTCTCTAATATCATTCAAGATGTCCAAAGAAAGCTATTTGAGATCATTAGCGAGGGCAAAGGCGCTCTGTCTGACGAAATGGAAGACGGCAACACCATTCTACATGTAAGTAAGGGATTGCTATATGTATCGCAAGACGTGCTGGTTCCACTTCTTCGAGGGTGTAAACCTGTCGACCCCATTGCACATGAGCTTGTACTGATGAGATCTGCAGGTTGTGGCGAGCTGGCAGTGGCACGGGCATATGTGGGATACTCGTTCGTGGCTCACTTGGCGCTCATTTATCAACAGCATTCTACGGGAGGGATTTTCTCCTGGTCGAGCAAATTGTCATGGCAATACTCCCGTTGATGACATACTCGGCATTTTCCCCTTTGGCGCAGAATTCTATTCAGATAAGCGACAGATGAATATTGACATCTGTTCAGACATGATCACGGCTGGAGGCCATATCAGCATGTTACACCGCGCTTTTTCCTTCCACAGCTCTTACTTCCCCCTGGATCATAACACCTTCCTTGGTCCAGATGGGAAAACCCTCGTCTTTGATTTCTCTTCTATCGACTTGATTTGGAATTTAGCGGATGAAAAGGGAATACAGGGTAAGGATAGACCCATAAAAAGAGAATTGGATCTGACATTTCGACAGAGGACCCTCCAGTGTCAAGACTACTGGAGTCACTGGTGCATAGATCAACGATGCTTTTGACTGCAGAGTTGAGAAGGAACAACGATTTTTCTAATGAGATGTTTTATGATTTTGTTCGCTGGCCACCTGGTCTTGCTTTACTTCTTCAATACAGACGCGGGTCAATTTGTGGTTTACTTACTGCAGCATGTAGGGCCAACTGCAAGGAAAGCGTGGTACTAGTGCTCAATGACCCCAGATCTTCTATTGGGAGAGATGATTTTATTATCGTCAGTTCTCATCCCGATCCGACCATTGGGACGCTGATAGTCAATACACTTCTCGACCGCAGAAGGCGCTTACAGGATCTGGCGCTGAGGCATTTGCCAAAAGATGTTATTCACTGGTTGAATATCAGACCCAACACTCTCCTCAACGTGCATGCTTATGAGGCATACAATCTACTTTGCGCAGCATCCGTGAATCTGGAATATCTCTCGGAGCATGAAACGTGGTCTGTTTTTGACTGGCTTGGGATCAATTTAGAACTAGCGGATAGGTTATACGAAGCCGGCTTCAGGGACGTCAACAATATCGACAAGGCTGGTGACAACTGCTTATCAAGACTTCGGACCCATGTTTACCTGTATCAAGTTACTCTAGAACAGTCCCTTCGAAAGGTAAATTGGCTCATCAATAAAGGCGCTGATGCTCACCACCAGAGCTTGCATGGAAACGCTCTGCATATTTTGGGATCGATAATTGGATGGAAATTGAGGTACCTCACAGACACGTCGCGGGATAAACAAACAAGATTCCATCAAGAGATTCAATCGTTGAGCAAGAGCTCGATTATTTTGTTGAAGATGATATTTTTCAACGATAGCCGAGATGACTGCGACTGCGCATGCTCTTTGGATAAGTGCTACCCGCTCACTGCCTTTCTGAAAGCGTTTTCATCACATAGGCCATCATTGCATGAGCGTGATGTTCATGACACCGGATTTCTTTGCCAACTTCTTGCAGATTTTTTGGCTGTCGTACTAGATGAATGCTGATACGACCACTGAGCACAATATAACACACTTGAGTGCTACAGTTCTCCGTTCCATTACATTCTGGAGTTTGGATCTCACTCATACCTGCTTGCACTGTGGTGGAATCGGGCACAGGGATATTGAAATCCAACTAGAGGATATTCAGGAGATCCAAGACGAAGAGCGATTGACGTTAATAGATCTCTCGAATCTGTTGGAGAAATTTTCTCATGAGCTCGAGGTGTCGAAGCTGGGTCTCCCAAGCTTTATAACCGGGCCATGGCAAACCCACATGGATTCATTTCTATCCTCGTCTAAACCCCACAGCGGCCAAGATATCAACCAAATATCGGAGACAGGTGTAATTATCCACAAAAGAGCTGACTTAGAATGATCTAATCTTGACGAGTTCGGATGCTGAGTGTATACTCGTGGCAAAGCTTGTGAATAACAGATGCGACAATCGACTATTTCCATACGCGGTTGGAACATAAAAAAATGTTCTTTCCACAACAGGATTTTAAATATAAGTTTTAAATAAGAAAGCGGTGATAGTTAATCGATACCAAGCTTTGTAGTAAGGAAGTGTGAAAGTTTGAGGCATACACGCCAAAGAGCTCAGCTCCGGCCCGATCCTCGGTCAGTATTCTCCACATACACCTCTTTGGATGACTTATTAATACGTCAAAAATCATTCCAGTTCCACTGCAGATTCAAGTTTTGCTCTGTTCTGGAGGATCTCCCCTAGTGATTTGCTCTAAAGCCTCAGGGCCAAGTGATTGTGACTGTCATTGCATACGCCCAAAGTTAGTTGTGGACTTATCTTAGGATGGATGTATGTCTCTGTTACTAGTTTGATAGAAGCTCGGTCCTAATTTGCTATCAATTCGTTTGAGTACTCGGTCTTCTAGTGCGCGAAATCCCAATTTCCGTAAATTCAATACGATGACGAAGTCCACATGGTGATGATGGTATTTTCCAATCCGGAATTTGTGAAAAAGATACAGTAAGGAATCAAATTGTGTGGTACAAACTTAACCCTGTTTCCGGGCCTTGAAGTGAGAACTTGCTTCGGTCAACTGATGCGACAAGTAACCAACCGCATATCTACCATCACCGTGTCCAATTTTCTCGTTGAACCTAGTAGCAAGATCGTACACATAGTGCCAATCTCTGTCTTCTGACTGATGCATCAAGATTGTTACAACCGTCTTCGTGGTTATTGTTGCAGAGCCGACGGAACGCAGATAGTTGAATTGATATCGCAGAGTTTCAATGAATTGAGAGGTGGTTGAAAAGTCCTTCCTCTTGAGACTCAGAATAGAGTTGATGAGTCTTGTTTCAGTGTACCAGGCTGCATGGAAAAATGCTTTGCTGGCTGCATACATCCATTCATCGGCAAAGACAATCTTTCTGCCGGAAGGTTCGGAAGTTTCAAAAGATTCAACAACCTTCTGCATCTCCCACGACATTGACAACTTCAGCCATCCCAAAATCCTCTTTGACTTGTTAGCCCAAGCTATTCCATCTTCCAAAGGCCCGTCAATTCTCGGGCGGGGAATTTTGACATCTAGGAACTTATGAAGATTCATAGATCGTAGATATTCCGTGACCCCGAGTTTCCAGTGCAGGTAGCCTTCGTCCTTTGTCAACTTTTCACCAAAATCATTAAATGCACCGGTATCTTGCGTAGTCTCTCCTGTGGAGGATTCATTAAGTATTCGATCCCAATCAGTGTCGCCAATGCGCTCTTGGATGAAGTCAGGCAAGTAACGTCTATCAGGATCGATAACAGCGATGCGGTTGTCAGAGAATTCATTTGCCACTCTTTCCATTGTGAAGAAAAATCCAAAGAGAATGATGAAATCGAAAAGGAAATGTTTCCGTTATTGCCCCAATCGATAGGCGACCTGTGTTCTGATAACCAATGGGTTCTGCAGAACAAAGGAGGCAGAAAAGAGGAATTGTTCACCAGGTCAATCGATGAATTAGCAGATGGGTGGATGATGAAAGGAAGAAGATTTGACATTACGGATGGCCATCTTATAAGAAACAAACGGAGCTCTCCGGTAGGGGATGTTTTCATCATAAATTAAAAGACGCTTTGATCAGTTTCCAAGTAGAAGAGTGACCAATTGTATTAAGTTATGATATTGCCGCCTATTGACGCTAAATATCTCGCGTGGGCGCTTTCATTCTTCGTTGGATGGGCTTTCTAGCGCTTCCGGGGATGTCACTGTCCACTATTATAGTGCACCAGGACCTCCTTCGCTGCCTTTCTCCATTTCCTCAAATTTTGCTAGTACAATCTAGATAGCCCATTTGTGTATATACGTTCTTGAGCTCCCCCCGTACTAAAATCTATCGCTAAACAGCCAGTTGAAGCTTATCCAAAGCCATTTTACTGTGCGTTTTTCTCGGGAGACTGCATTATGAAAGGACCAAGAGACGGGCGTCAAGACCGCTTTAGACAAAACTACCGGTTCTCAACAATGCATAATGCTCTGCAGCTTCACATGTTAAGATTTTTGCTCTCGCTCAGGTCACTTAGTTTGGCATATCATTAGGTCGCATCGAATTTTATGGAGAAAATTCGGAACTGGAACTAATAAAAGCTTTGCAAACTCAGTGGCGGTGTTTGGCTGACTAGATGCATGATGCAATGTTTGGTACAAAAGCAGCATTTCAACTTCTATATCAAATACAACGATTCAAGTCTAATGCCCTCTATAGGTCCAACCCCGAGCATGACGTGCAGCATGTCTATCACCTACATCCTTAGCCCCAAGACCCTGATAATCCGCTCCCTCGGGTAAGAATTCACGCGTACGGAATACCTCCGCATGGGAAGAGTTTGTTGACAACGAAGGAGGCAGATCCTGAGGCCCTGTGCCCCAAGAGCTCTCGTTCTTACCCAAAACAAGGACTAAATCCTGACCCTCGGTAAAGAAGCTGTGGTCAACCCAGCTCTTCGTATATGGTTTGCCGTTCAACGTCGCAGATTGAATGAAGCCCGAGCCGCCGGTGTTATTCACGGAGTTGAACTTCTCAAAGTTCTTCGCGCGGACAGTAGCTGTTTTGCCAGTGATTGGAGAGGTGATGTTCACAGCCTCGAAGAAAGGGGCTGTGATCAAGTAGACGCTTTGTCCTGGATTGGGGAAGAGACCCATCATAGACATTGCAACGAAAGAGCCCATTGCGCCCGAGTCATCGTTTCCGGGTAGACCGGTGGGCGTGGGTGAGAAGAAGTCTGGAATATAAGTACGGACACGAGATGTTGACTTGGCAGGGCGACCAGCATAGTGATACTGGAAGACCGTTAAGAAAGCAGGCTCGTTTCCGATATAGGTTATGTTTGTGTTGTGAAGATAGTCGAGACGAGACACGAATTTGGAGGGCCCACCAAAGAGTTCAATGAGGGCTGCCATGTCGTGAGGAACGAAGCTGATCATGTTCATGTTAGCACTTGTAGATAGAGATGATCATTCGAATACATACAATGAGTATTCCCAGATGCTCGATTCAAAGGTCTCTGGTCCCGAGTTCTGCAAGGAGCAAATGGCACCACTGGTGTCTATATTCGAGCATTTGAGAGGGTCTTGATACCCCCAGGTTCCGTTGAGGTATTTCGGCTGGAAAAATCCGGTAAATCCGGTGGGTTTACCGTTGGAAAGTAGCGATTCTTGGTCTTCCTTGTAAAGATTTTTCCAATAGCCAGAGCTATGTTCGTATTTCTCAGCATCGGCTGATTTTCCGAGACCATGAGCTATTTGGGCGATCGCAAAGTTGTTGTAGGAGTACTCCAGGGTGCGGGATATGCTACGAGTTAGCGTGCCAAATCCCAGGTAGTCAAAGTCTTCCACGGGAATGTAGTTCTTTGATTTCCAGCTCTCAAGTCCGCCACGGCCCTCATTAGACCAGTCGTAGGGCTCTTCTTCGGCGTCTTTCTGGACGGCGGCATAGCCATCATCCCAGTTGATTCCGTCAGTCAAGCCTTTGACGTAGGCATCTGCCAGAATGTTGTCGGCATTGGACCCTCCTTGAGTATAGCCTATTTTTCATCGTTAGAAATCGTGAGGTCCATGCAAGGATGTGGTAATTACCTTTGCAGAGTGACATCCGACAGTCAGGGAGCCATCCCAGATGACGCTGGGTATCAATGAGGGAGCGCACCATCTGGGTGACTGAGCTCGGATCAACGAGTGTAAGAAATGGGAATTGCGATCGAAAAGAATCCCATAGACTAGAAAGGTTAGAAAATAGTTACCAAGAGGAGCCACATACATACCAGTAGAAAGAGTCAAAGTAAGGCTCTTCGCTCTTCCATATTGGGTTCTCCCCAGTGTAGTTCTGAGGACTCATCATGGTGCGGTAGATACCGCTATAGAAATTGGTAAGAACGTCTTGTTTGACATTATTGCGTGAGACACGGATTGGCTTGAGCTTTTCGTTCCACTGGTCGACAGCAGCCTGACGAGTCTTCCCGAAATCAAAATCTGGAATCTCTGACTCGGCATGCGAACAGGCCTGCTCTGAACTGATAAAGCTGACAGCGACGCGAGCTTGGACTTGACCGTCTTCTGGGGACTTGAAACGAACGAACCCGCCACCCTATATTAATCAGCTTACACCCTGTCGGTTTTTGGTATCTTTGTTTCTCACCGGCAGTGGATATCCATTGATACCGGCCGAAATCTTCAAGTCGTGCACATCCGCGCTTGCTCGAGCATCAACAAAGATACCGCTGTCGCGTAGCTCAGCAGAACTCTTGAAGTCAGCGCAGAAGTAAAGATCATAAAATCCACTACCAAAACTTGGCTTGAATTTTGCACCACCAGTCATGCGCCCGTTTTTCTCATCAACGGAGACGGTGCCATTATCTTGTCTAGAATCCGACAAATCGGTCAGATCTAGAAAGACTAGCGGACTAGTGTCATTGGTAAAGTTAAAGCGAAAGAGCGAAGTATGCTGAGCAGCAGTCATATCTACGCTGACCCCAGATTCTAGCCCGATGCTGAAGTAGCCTGGGCTCGCCTTGACCGAGCCGGGGGTATACTTCGTCTTTCGGGCCAACTTGGGGTAAACACAGCCGTTCACATCATCGCCGTCGCATTGTGGATAAGCAAATAGAGGGAAGTTGCCTAGTGAAGGACTACCTCCAGTTCCAGAATCGTGCATGCTCGAGAACCCCGTGACATTGCTACCATCATACGAGAAACCACCTTGGTTGCTCTCCGAGTCGGTATCGGCAACGGCTTTAGCCATGCCATAGGGCAAAGAGGCGCCAGCGAAGACATTGCCTAAAATTCGACTATTATTAGCTTCGACGAGGCCAATTCAAATATCCTGGACAAGCCTTACCTCCATTAGCGCTACCGATCAGCGGATCGACGTACTGGAGAACATCATAGTCCTCGACTGGGGCTGATAGCGCAGCATTGACCAGCGCGCAACTGCTGGCGAGAAGGAGCGACGAAAACCGCAACTGCATGGCGAATGAGTGTTTGAAGGAACCGCGTGTTCTCCGCTAGGAGGATCGCCGGTATTTAGATCTGCTCCTAGCTTCGGTCTTCTTTCCCCCCGTGCCAGGGGGGGCGCGTCTCGTGCCTGTCCGTGCTGTAGCTGGTATGCTGGCCCCTGCCGATCAACCCCGCGTTAGTACGCACGGAGGTTGCATCGCTTTATCTTTTCGAGTCTATTATAGTACTAGTTGTAATTAGTAGGGTAGTAACTACAGCAGTGTGATATTGGGTAAATTAGATTTGGCGCAATTTAATTTCTGAAGGTTTCTCGGGCTTTTGGCCCCCGAGAATTTGACATTCTCCTGCATTTGGGAAGGCATAAATAACATGCAAGCTTGAAATTCATCACGTTGTAATACACTAAGCCATCTAGCTAGTGCTGATCTCGCTGTACCGATGGAACGCCGATAAGGTCTCATTTAGCGCCTGCTTGTTTTGCTTCATAGCGGACCGGGCCAATCAAGCCGGTGGCTGCTACTTGTGGCGGCTTATGGAACATCATCTATTTAATTGAAACCCTGGTAGCAGCTGCAGATTCAATTTTCAAATCTTGGAAATCCTGTTGAGAGGTGCAAGTCTTGCCAGCCGGGGTCCTACTAGACAGACGTGTCAGCCCTAAATAGATGCCCCCGCAAGTGGGGACTGTCACAAGACAGCAGATATCCTTTCTTCCATAACACGGCAAAATTTTGGTAGTTATGAAAATAAATTTAGATACCCAAGGAATATATCGTTGGATAGATGATAATACTCGAACCCCAAAAACACGAAGAGCAGCAGTGCAGCGACGAAACGTAAATCACGACATCATGCAGTACACCTGGGCAGCTGAACTTGACGGTCTGACTTGCGTATTAGATTAACTTTGGTAGTCTACAAGAGCTTCCAAGTTAAGACCATATGTCCTTAAATATGAAATTTTGAAGATCTATTGTATAGAGCCTATATGCTCTCATTTATTCTTTGGGGTGAACTGGGAGCTCCTGCTCCTTGTTGTTACCAGGGAAGCGGGACCCCTTGTCCTTGACCTTCTTGACCTTCTTCTCCACAACTGGTGGTGGGTAGGCCTTTGCGTTGATCTCTTGCCATTCGGTTGAAGCGGCATACTCCTGTTGGATGGGCTCCATGATGGTGTTCAGACCCTTGGCAACAGCAGGCTTCAGATCTTGTGGTGTAAGCTGTAACCATGTTAGTATCGTTTTATCAGCTTTGCGGTTATGAGCATCGGTAACATACCACATCGCTTGTGTAGTCATCCTTGAGCTTTTGGATATCAGTGTAGACCAAAGGCTCGGCATCGCGGCGCTCGACAACAAACTCTCCGTTGCCCGACAAGTGGGCCAGAGGGAGGAGAACAAATTCAACCAGTGCGACAATGCCGTTGTTCTCGACAACCTTGGGGACAGCCTCGGCTTTGCGGATCTTCTTTGAGATCGCATCTGCGGTGTCAAGGAGATCAATCTTTGATCCCTCGTCGGATGAGCTCATCTGTCATTTCTCGTTAGCTCAAGCTTTGGGTATGTTGATATCTGTTGGGAGAATTTCCTACCTTTGCGCCCTTCAAGCCTGCCACCATGGGTGTTACCTTCACATGTGAGTTAGTAAAGCCGACTTTTATTGGGACATCTGGGGTATCTAACCAAGTGAGCACCTATGATATGTTAGTACACTGCCTATCAAATTGGAATCTGGATTTCTCTTACGCTTGCGGTAGCCAATCTTGGGAAGCCACTCGGTCGCGGCAGTGAAAAGCTTCCTTTGGTCCATACCACCCAGCTCTCCATCACACTTTAAGTATTCCTCGTCGAGAACTTGGAGGAGGGGGTAGAGGAGACCAGACAGCGGCGGGCTTGCAGACTGCTTCACGATCTCAGCGCCGGCCTTGCGGGCATCGTGTTCGGACTGCGAGTTGATCAGATGTTGACTTCTATGGGACCAAAATGGTGACAAATACCGTCAAAGATGCAAGTTTGTAAAGGTCCATAACATATTCCGGGCTCTATTCCAAGTAAGTTACCATCTTCGTGCAAGGCATGAAAAATTATGAGATGTGCGGTGTTGGGATTGGAATTGGAAGTATGCGCGATAAAACCTACTTTTTGGCTTTAACGGAATTGTTAGCACTTTCAAAATCATCAAGAGTCAAAAGATAAAACCTACTAAGAGCTTCCCAAGACAAACTCCAGTTTCTCAATAGGCGCGCCAGCGGCCTTGAGAAGAGAAGTAATGACCTTCTCATAGAACTTCACTCGGTTCTCCACCAATTCGATAGGTGCTTTCAAGCTGGAAGGGTTGTCAGTCACTGTTTTCTCACATACATATTTGGCGCATATACCTATCCAAGAAGGCGTGAATATCGGCAAGCAAAATAACAACTTCACATCCTGCTTTCAGGAGCTATCCAGCCAGTTAGACCCATTCGTCAATGTCGTCCCTTAGAAGTACCAACCTGGGCAATCTTGATCGCGGGTACTTTAAGATTGTTAGCAACATATATCGCAATCTGTTTGCCTCTTTGAGGCATGTATACAAAGAGTCAACATACCCAAGTAACCAGTGTGGGGTCGACCAGTAGTGGCGGTTCCTAAGAGAGCAATTGATTAGCATTTAGTCTTCTGGCAAACATCCCACGTTTATTTCGAGACGGCATTATTCTGAAAACGCATTCGCATCTCTTTTATTGTTGCGACAGTGCCTGTATTGCAGTTGTGTCTTCAAACGTGACCATCAAAACGTACCCCAGTAGATCCTTGGGTTCTTGCCCTCATCGAGGATACTCTGGATGAGTTCCGGGTTGAGAATTTCAGCGAGGTTGTCGTTGATCAAGTCGAATCTTTCCTGGGCGGAGGACGCCATTTTGGAGGCCAGGTGAATTGATAATGACCAACTGTCAAGTCCGAAGAAATAAAGACGGAGGGGCACAACGGAATTTTCCCCGCCTGACTCACTCTTTCTGCCCGCAGTTCCGCCCCGTGCCTTCGGACAGTATCCGTATATCCGTGGAACAATACAATGCTCAAGCAGGGCAATTGGGCTTCCATTCGTGCTGATCTGACTAAGAATAATGGAGACGACTGGTCTCAGTCTAAATACTATCTGACCGCCTCAATAAATAAATATTCCACCGTAAATATCAGCGCAACTTCATGTTTTGCCACATGCGCCTATACTCCCATGCATAAAGGCGGTGGATAAGGCGGTAGAGCAGATATATTATTGCGCTGAGAAAATCATGGAGTGTTAATGGATATATCTTCAATCTCAACTTTTCGAAAAACCGCAGGTGATAGCTTTGGGCATAGTTGATCTATCTCATCACCATGGATGGTATTTGAGCAGCTGGATGCAGCGGGATCGCTGAGCCTCATTCTAACCTTGGAACCTTGGAAATATAGAACAACTTTCCCGATACTTGCGGGCAGAATATGTTGTAAGAAACATGAACACCACTTCCCGAGGTCCAAGATTGGGCTGGAAAATAATTTCAGGGCGGAGTTGAAAAGAAATTGCAGCAAAGAGGCAGTTGATCAGAAGCATTGAGAATGAAATAAATGAGGCTGTAGACCAAAAATAGCATAAATGGGGAGCATTACTTTGTGCAATGGCTTTGCGCGGTCGAGTTTCCCGATTTCGATATGCCGAGGTAACTCGCGAAATCCACTCTCCATCCTCAACCACTCTTCGCTCCCAACAAGCAGTCTCGGCGCTGTGGCGGGTTCGAGTTGTCTCCGAAAAGATGCCTCGTCTAAACTTTTTCTCCCTCTCGTCAATTGCTTCTTCCTCCCTTCGCGCCCCTCAACCAGCGTTGTCCCCTATTCGATCCCTTGCCCTCGGCCCAAGAGCTTTCAACTCACCTGCCGTATACACCAGGGTTGACCACCGTTTTACAAGTGACTTCAGCAGTGAGTCCCATCCATCGATTGATTTATCGCGTTACCATGAATGCTAACAAATCCCTTACCCAGCATTATATTCCCCACCGAAACCCCCAAAATCCCGTCTCCGACGCTTCGCCGGCTTCGCAACATTAGCAGTCTTCTCCTTCGCCGCCGGTTCAGTACTTAACACCGGTTATCACACATTCGAAGTAATGGCGCAACCACTACCAACCGACGAGGAGACCCTCTCTCTCTTCGAGCCGCAAGACGAGGCCGCGCGCATAATCGACGAGAAGTTGCAGAACCACCCGGAAGCATGGGAATTGCGCAACAACCCCGACTTCAAAGAGTCGCGCCCACACCTCAAGTTCCCAGAAGTGATACGCTCACGCAGTTTGACTGCTGGGACGCTCGCGGGTCCTAATAAGATCGTTGTCCCGCCATACGTGTTCAGTGAGAAGACCGGAAAAGAGCTGGTGTCACTCATGTACCTTGGCTCGGATATCTGTGGCCACCCTGGCATTGTCCATGGAGGAATGCTTGCTACGCTTTTGGATGAGGGCCTTGCGCGCTGCTGCTTCCCTGCGCTGCCTAACAAGGTCGGCGTTACGGCGAATCTGAACGTGGATTACCGAGCCCCAGCTATGGCAGACTCGTATGTTGCGCTGCGCGCGGAGACAGTGAAAGTTGAGGGCCGCAAGGCTTGGGTTGAGGGCAGAATCGAGACTTTGCCAGATGATGGCTCAGCACCGGTTGTCCTGGTGCAGGCCAAGGCATTGTTCGTTGAGCCTAAGCAGGCAGTGGTAAGATCTACAATATACTCTCCAATACCAACGAGTATGAGTGGCTAATTGATATCCAGACCATGGCTACACTGGCTAAGGGCATCAACTGATAAAATCTCTGCCCTAGGTGGCGACGAGTGGATTCATGGTTCCTGGACTTCGGGAGTCGGCGTTCGGAGAAAACCATTCTGTATAGATTATTTGTATATTGCAACCTTGAAGATAATAGAGTCGTGCTGCGTATACTAGCGCAGTATCAAACAGACAAGTCTCGTATAAACCCGTATGACGACCCGAGAAGAGCGTTAGCGCTGCCGATATGGGTCCGTATCAACCAAGAAAGACCCCGCGATCTGCAGAAATCCCGCTCCCACCGCGCGTCCACCGTTTCATTAGTTTCACCGTACTTATTCTGCTCCCCCTCCCTCTTTTCTCCAACCATCCCACTCCCTCAAAATGGCCACGTAAGTCAATTGCTCCAGCAATTCAATCCCCTCAATCCCAGAACCACAGCGCAGACCCCGCCACCAAGATCAAGAAAAACCTCCAACTAACCAACCCCGCAGCAACATCACCTTCCACGCCTCCGCCCTGACCCGCAAGGAGCGCAGCGAGCAGATCAAGCAGCGCGGTCTCACAATCTGGCTGACCGGCCTCAGCGCCTCCGGCAAGTCCACGCTGGCCGTGGAACTCGAGCACCAGCTCCTCCGTGACCGCGGCGTGCACGCCTACCGTCTGGATGGCGACAACATCCGCTTCGGCCTGAACAAGGACCTTGGCTTCAGCGAAGCCGACCGCAACGAGAACATCCGCCGTATTGCGGAGGTCGCTAAGCTCTTTGCTGACTCTGCTTCCATCGCTATCACCTCTTTCATCTCCCCATACCGAAAGGACCGTGACACTGCTCGTGCGCTGCACGAGGTCCCTACTCCCGGCGAGGAGACTGGTCTCCCCTTCGTTGAGGTCTACGTTGATGTTCCCGTTGAGGTTGCTGAGAAGCGTGACCCTAAGGGTCTGTACAAGAAGGCTCGCGATGGCGTGATCAAGGAGTTCACTGGTATCTCTGCGCCATACGAGGCTCCTGAGAAGCCTGAGGTTCACATCAAGAACCACGACGATCTGCCTGTTAAGGATGCTGTTAAGCAGATTGTTGACTACCTTGATGCTCAGGGATACTTGCCTGCCAAGAAGAACTAAATATTCATTAGTTGACAACTTGGATGGAATGCTGCTTTTCTTGATTTGCGCTGTATAGTTCTTGATTTGCGCTGTATAGTGGGGATATACCTGTGATGATTCTATGTATCTGTTTCCCCGCATTGCCGGCGCTGAAAAGATAGGTGTGAATTGAAATCTATAGATTCGGTACATGATCGGTTGAATAGGACGTAGGACTAGTGGAAGCCTAAGTAGCATGTATAGAATTCTGGGTTTGAATATTTTGATTTTCCAAAGTATGTCTAGCCAGACCCAAACGGTAGAAATCAGATACAAATGCTCGAAATAGTTTGTGCTCAATGGACATGGGAGTATATGTACGCAATGCAACTTATTAGTTGCATTCTTACTGGAAATCAAACTCGTAGAAAACGTATGGCGAGTATTCTCCACCTTCACCGGCGGCGTGCATCTCACCTGGGTCATCGCGCTTAACACGGCCCTTCTTATCACGACCGAACGCATTTCCGGCGAGATAAGAGTACTTATTCTCGAGGTTCTGCTTTGCACGGTCTCCTTGCTTCGATGACGGGGTCTAAGAATATGGGTTAGCGATCGAGCTGTGAGCATTGTATTTCTGAGGGGAGAACATACCCGGATCAAAGCACAGACAAAGTCCAAAGGCAAACCGTAGCGCAAAACAGTCTCAACGAACACTCGTAAAACAAGCACATGGACCCAAACCATGACAGCTTCACTCCAAGCTGTTCGGCCTAGGCGCAGTGTCTCGCCCCAGAGCTTGCGCTCATCACCTCCAACACGCTCGACCTCCTTGCGCTCCTCTTCCTTCCCACCTTCAACGTACTTGAAGTCGCGAGGGATCCACTTCTGTTCTCGACACTTGTGCACGAATTCCGTACTGTGTTTCTTGAATGTTGTCACGGCGTACAAAGAAAATTCGCCGTCTTCGGCGACAAGCTGGGCAGATCGGGGAACGACCATTGGCGAGATGGTTTCGTAGGATTGTAAGAAGTCTTTGGTAAGCTGTGACGGTACGGCGACTAAGTGTGTCTCGATATACTCGGATTCTTGAACGATGGAGCGGGGGTCGACGACAGAAGCGAGGGACTTTGTAGAGAGGTTTCCTCTGCATGCTGAGTTAGCTACATTGCCCCAGTTACTTTATAAAAAGCTGATACGTACGCTTGTTTGCGCTGCAAGGTGGACAGGTTGTTTTTCACTTGGTTATATTGCGAGTATTTGAAGCGAATGTCATTGTCGATGCTGGCAGCTTCCTATCGGAAACAATATCATGCGTTAGCTATGGTCGTAACTTTGTATATGTAGCATCCGATTGACGCACCTTTTGTAACAGATCAATCAACTCAGCAAGCGGCTTATCGGCCCGGTATTTGACCTTGTTCCACTGGAAAGTGCGCAAATACTGGTCAACAGGCTCTGGTCATAGTCAGCAAGCCGTTCCACCAATCCTATTATCTTTGTTTGAATCAACATACTATCATTGACACCCTTATTGTGCGCAATCTGTGCCTCGTTGCCGTCGAGGATATTCTTCAAGGCATCTCCGACCTTGGTAACGACACCTTGGCAGGAAGTCTCGAGCTTGGCGAGCTCGTCAGCCTGCTGGACGAGGGCATCCAGGGTCCCGATCTTGAACTCCGGGATCGGAAAGTTGGCAGCGGAGCCATTTTCGGGGGAGATCGTTGAGGAGACCGCTTCGAGGGCCTCGTCGCGGTGGTGCGAGGGGACGATGGAGGAGGGCAGGGACAGGAGGAAGTACTGGCTGGGCTTCGACATGGTGGCAGGGGCTGGAGGGGTAGCGGAGGTAGGAAGAAGGGCGGAATCAGTCAATCAGGGATCATGAAACGGCCCTGGCGACGGGCATGGGGGGAAGTTGGGGTTGAGACTGGACGGGATGGAGCTAAGCTGGTGGTTCTGATGTCGTAGGCGGTCGGCGGTGATTGGTGCGGGACATATCAGCAGGATGTTCCACCTCTATCACTAGTAGCTCTAAGTAGCACTTCGAAGATCTTTGTGGGCAATAATTAATTCTCATTGAATATGAACTAGTTCCAAAGAAAACAAGTACCGCAAAGAACCAATCGATCTACTTAATCTGTTTTCGTCCTGCGAGAACATGCATAACGCTGGACACGATCCATGCCCACAAGACAAAAGAGCAACACCGGAAACAATCGCAAGGAACAATATTTGTGAAAAAGCACCCATGATAATTTTGATTGTCCGCAATAGACAACGAGGTGCACGTTATCTGGCAGGACCGGAAGGGCCGAGGGGATGACTAGCTTCGAACCTGCGGATTATGTAAAACGGAGGAATTGAGATAAATCACATAGCAGGGTATCTGTATCAAGCGTGCGCTGATCATGAACAGAGTGAAGAAAGACAAGGAAGAGAGAATAAAAAAACCAGACTGGAACAAGGAACCAAGTACAAGTGACTCTGGACATGTGTGGAAACGTTGAGTGGCTGCGAAGTCGCACATCAAAAGATATGCGTGCATCCCTCAGCAGGGAATGAGGAGGGGCATCAGGCGAAGCATCAAAAATGAAAAACTGGTGATCTTGAACCTCCATTCGCTGGCTTGAAATTGCACCGCCGGAACAGGTATGCAGAGAAAACGCATAAAAATAGAAATAGATAAAATGGGTTATTTAGCTTTGCATGCCCATGAAAACTTCTTGGGTGTGCTCCACTAAGAACTTCAATACTTCATTCTTCTTCTGTACGTCGGTCATCTCCCGCGCCAGACTTTCCGGGCGCATAATTGTAGGAGCGAACACAACAGCAATGTTTTGACTGGTCATTAGGTTCTCATCCTGGCGCTCAATCACGCGCTTCAGGTGGAACATGAGGAATTCGAGGACATCACGGTGTACTCGGGGGAGTTGAGAGAGGCTTTGAATCAAGAGATCGATACGAGCAGCGTCGTCAGTGATTTCTTGAGAGTCAATAATCGTCTCATAGACGTCGTATGTGATGAGAGGGTTGGGAAGTTTGCGGAAATATTGCTTGAGACATGATGTGACCGCGTGGATATCGAGATCAGGGTCAGAAATGTCGTACTCGAAGGGAGTCTTTTCGAACTCGTCACGAATGACTTGGACCAAAGAGGCAGCACCAGACTTTCGGTAAATTCCTTCCATGTCCATTCCTGTGGATACTTAGAAAGAAGACTCTATGAAAATGGAAAAATAAGCGACTTACCTCGTAGCTCGACTTCTTGAATACACCGAGTGACAATGTAAGGAATAATGCTCTTCTCGTGCTCCATACGTAACTCAAGATCGGTACCAAAAAGACCTGGAAAAGGGGGATATTAGCTTCTAATCAACAAAATATGATTATGGATGTCATACCAGTAGGATCAGTCAAAACCGAGGCACTATCGGCTGACGACAATTTGCCACCCTGTCGGTTGCGTTGGTTTCCAAAGAAACCGAAGCCTTGACGACTAGGATCCTGGGTTTGAGAGCGCGGTAAGCCGACTTCGCTTTCACCCATCAAAGCACCTCGAAGTCCCTTCACGCCCTTGGCTACGTTCTGACCACCCTTCTTCCAATTGAATTTACGGGGCTGACCCTTGCGAATGCTAACAACCTGTGGTCCAGGAACAACAGTTGCAGTTGCAGGTTCGCCTTCTTCGGAAATATGGGCAGTGGAGACCGAGGCTGCGATTTCACTGACGGTGGGCTTTAGCGGCTCCATGGAGTTAATGGATCTCTCCTTAGTGTGAGAGATACCAAGACCGTTCTGACCCCGCTGGTTGTCCTGGTTTGACTTGTAGAGCTCTTGAATTTGATGGACCAACTGGTTGTTGAGCTCGGCCAGCTGAGCGTTCTTGGAAGAAAGTTGCTCAAATTCTTGTAGTGCCTTCTCCTTTAGGCGATCAAGCTTAGCAAGCTCCTCAGTCAAGTCATTGCGTTTTTGAATCAAGTCTTCAATTTGTGGTGAATAAGACTCCTTCAAGTTATGCATAGACTCCGCCAGCTGGCGCAAGACATTATTGGAGAGCTTGCCGAGATCCAAAGGCCCACCGGATGTTCCACGCTTCTCTGCTTCAATGTGATCAGTGAGCACTGTCAATTCACGCAAGACAATTTCCTTTCGTGCATCAAGCACAACCATGGTTGAGCGCTTCTCAGAAAGTTCAGTATTCACTTGCTTCACATCGGCTTGAGCGCGAAGAGCATGCTCCATTTCGGCAATGCGCTTGCGCTCTTTGCGTAGCTCTGACCGAAGTCGGTTCATCTCTTCTGCTTGTGAACTAGCCGTAACAGGGCTGGCAACAACCTCCTGGTCCACTACATTGCCATTAGTTGGCGATTGAGGAACGTGAACACTCAGTCTTTTGCTTGCTCGCTTGTCTTGGTCTTTAGTGGAGGAATTAGATCCAGCACGCATACGCAAGAAATTATCGACCTCGCCACCTCCGATGAGACGTGCCAAGTCTTCATCTTGAGAGAAATCACTGCTTGTGTATCGTGGTTGAGGTAAGGACGGCGATCCCGCGCTGTCCGTTGGTTTGAAGGGTTCGGCAAGCGATGTGTTGCCCGAAGTGACGTTCGCCTTGGGAATGTCAGTCCCACCAACATCTGGTATGATAGGAGATCCATATGTAGAGGAGCTGGGAGAAGACCCAACCTCCTTCCTAGGAATGGTGTGGAGCTTGGTTTCCAATGAATCGCCCCGCTTGGGTGGATGTAATGACGGATTGAAAGGTGGTGGAGCCCGAGTGGACTCTGTCGATCCTAACTCGTGAAGTCCGCGTAGATCATTAGATGGGCGTGTCGCTATAGCACCGTCAAGAGGCGTACTTCTTCCGTCCTTAGAGCGGCTGCTTTCTGGGCTAGTGGCACCAGAGAACGCACTGGTTTCTCGCAAAGCTGGGTGTAATTCAGAAGGAGAGCTTCGGTTCGATGGGTCAGCGAATGGCTTCCTTGGCCCTGAGCCATTTGTGCCCTCCAGCTCACGCCTCGCTGCCTCAGTATCATTGCTGCGATCCCAGTTCTTCTCTTGGTACGCAATATGAGCGGAAGACGTATCGGTCGATGCACGAGGAGGGGGTTCAAGCCCGTCACGAGAGGCACGGACAGATGAATCGCCGGATCGGACATTACCGAAATAGTCGCGAGGTTGTTCTTGAATGATCGATGATTGTCGGCGAGAGCTATTTCTTTGGCCCTCGTTGGGGTCAAAGGCAAGAGGGATTAGGAATTCGCCGCTGCCGTCTGCGACAGAGTGACGGTTCTGGGATGCCAAGTGACGACTGCTTCGGTAGGTGCTAGAAGGAAGGATGAGATCATCTGGAAGTATGCGTATTAGTTGACCTGTTAGAAAAAAGCAGATATGGATGATAGTTACCTTGTGCAACATTGTCAGACCGAGCTGACTCGGCCACGGAGTCTTTCCTGCCAGGAACAACCTCTGCAGCTGCTTCCACATATCCAGTCTCACTTGGTGTCTCGTCAATCGACCGGGCATCTTCCATGCTGGGTGGGAGCGAGGGCAGGGACTTGTCGAGCTTTATATTTGCCGTCCCAGGCCTTTTTGCCTGGGCAACTGCTTTTTTCTTCCGCCGCCGTTGCATAAGAGATTCGTGACAATCCATGCAGAATATTCCTTGTGAAGTTCGCGCGTATCGTAGATTTTCGATCTTCCGTTTGCAATTGCGGCATCGGAAGCACTGAGCGCAGAAAGCTTGGTCACCGGTAAGTATAGCCAGGTCTTCAA
Source organism: Tympanopsis confertula (assembly GCA_026745395.1). NCBI lineage: Eukaryota > Fungi > Ascomycota > Sordariomycetes > Coronophorales > Scortechiniaceae > Tympanopsis > Tympanopsis confertula. The sequence goes on along the minus strand of JAOYNU010079608.1, from coordinate 29,934 downwards.
TCTTGTTGCCGCATGAGTTACAACTATAAGTGCAGTTGCTGCATATCAACGAGCCATCGCCGAGGAGGAGAAGGTGGGCGTCGGAGTCTAGAAGGGTGTTGCAGTTGCTGCATCTGAAACAATCGATATGCCATCTTTGTCCAGCTTTAGGGGGTTAGCAAGGCTTTGTTTGTCCAAACGGAGATAAGATGAAAAGAGATTATTGTGTGATCTTACAAAGCTCGAATGCTTTCCCCTCCTCAAGAATCTAGCGGAAACAAAGTTAGCTAGTTGTGCTACCATGGAGACAAGCGCCGAGCACAAACCTCTCCGCAGCCCATACACGGGAAGGACATATCGTCCTGCTCCATAGGAGACTCTGGCTGTAATGTCGGGGATTCCATCTTGTGTTGTTTATTCGTACTACTCGGACACGAGGACGAGGTTATCAGCTGTGACCGGTGTTGAGGGCCTCAGCCGGACTGGCAACAGCTCTCAGGGCGAGATCGATGTCAGGTAGCGGTTGGACAATAATGAGACCGATCACTTGCGCAGAACATCCAGTGTCCGCGTAGCGAGCTCGGAATCCGCGATTGCTAGGTTATGTCGTTTGGACGAAAGTGTGCCTGCGCGGGTCCGGAGGGGGAGAATGCGACAGGGGGCTGAAAGAGGAGGCCTGTGGCTGAAGCACGAGGACTGAGGCGTTAGCCGAATATTTAAAAGAACTATCACCCTGAGGTTAAGCGTAAGACAAGTCTGGGCCCTTCTGCGTCTTTCGTCGGGTGCCGAAAGAACGCATGTAAGCTGAGCGTGGGTGTATGATGCAAGACTGCCTGGCCCTAATGACGACCATAACAATGCCCCCGGGAGTGTTTCCCCACAGCCACCAAAAAAAGAAAATAGAAATAGCAAACGTACCTGGAAGCGACCACGCCGCTGATCCTAGTAACCACGTAGCGTTTCAGAACACCAGGCGCGGGTGCTGCGACAAGCGCTGAGGATGAAGGGGATGGGGGTTGCCCCTCGCGGGCGCTGGGGGATCAGCCAGACGGGCAGCTGAGGGGAGGAGGGGGCGGTTTAGTCGGGCGGGCTCCTCAGGGGGATTTGAAGGTCAATTAGAAAGCATCGAATAACCGTCCAAACAACAAGACGAATCGATGCTGGGGAAACAAAGGAAAAGGTTGCCGTATTGAAGATTGCAGGGGGGCGAAAGATAGTGCGGAGGGAGAAAGGAGGATGAAGTGGCAGAAAAGACCCAGTCTGGACAACCTTCGTCCCCCACGAACAACAGACCACACACAATACTCCAGACCAGCAAGTTAGCGAACTCTCGAAGGATCAAGTCTACCCTGGATGATTTCTAGTTGAGATGAGAATGCAGCTCAAGCCGAGTCCGAGTCCAGATTACAGTTACCGCTACGGAAGTCAGTCCATTACAGTTGTCGTGGAATTGACTTGAGAACGTGCCACTCTGCTGCCCATGAGCGAGACGAGGAGCCTCGCACTTTCCAATCATGCTTATCCATGCGCAGAAGCAATGGGTTGCCTATTTGCTCCATGATCTGCATTTTGATGCCTCTGCGCTAGCCGCCAGGAATGGCCCCTACGCCGTCGTTTTTCGCCCTGGCATCAATTCTACTAATAGACTTTAGGTTCGAGCTTTCTCACGGCAATCGCTCCCGACGTTTACCCCAATCGTCGCAGACGGCTGCGTGCTGCTGCCATGGACCGGGCTGTCTGTCTCAAACACGCTCTATTTCTCCGACCCCTGTCCATTAACTACTCACTAAGCAGTAGCGGTGGACCCATGGGACCCGCCCAGAAAACATATGGAGACCCGCGCTATTCATATTCCGCGCCTAGCCTTAGCCCTCTCTGCGAACACACCGTGGCTTCGTTGGGCGCAGACATTTGCCGGTGCGACGCCTAGCCTCAACTCTATACACCTGGCCTTGTTGCCTCGCACAAGTAGCTGTGCCACGGCACCACGATTCCATCATTCTGCCCCTCTCACCCCTGAGAATCCTGCCCCCAGACTGCCCAGCGTTTCAGAATCCTGAAACGCCCGTGTCACGTGGTATCCCCGAGGATGGATGTCGAAATTACGATCGGGCCAAATGCACTAATTTGAGTGTGTCTTATGCCGAGGAACTACTGCAAGCTCATCGGACGCTAATAGTCAGATTCGATCACCCAGAGACTCGATAAAGCTGCATGCCTGGGGTTGCGACATCTGCTAACGCGTCGCTACTATAGTGGGTACAGCGTAGGTCCTCTGAAGAGCAACACAGACCGCCGCTTGACCCACTCCCTTTATTGACACTGTCTTCAATCCCGGACCTAGCTTTGTTTGACGACCGCCGTTCTAGATCAGGTTAGGATGCTGGCGCTTACGATGTGGGATTACGAGCTGTAGCTAATCACAAGGTTGTGCCTGTGATCCGCTCAGGATAGAACGCCCAAGCTTATCGTTCTACGTAAGAGAAGAAATGAATATCTTTTTGCAACAATGAGTCTGGGCGGTACTAGTGGAGATTCCCACTTTGTGCAGATTACCCAAATTAAACGACCCAATATGGTATGACCTGCAACAGACCGCTGCTTTATGAGGCTCTTGCTTTCCGTAGATCACAGGCACTAGAACATCCAAAAATTAAGAGAATGGATAAAACCGAGATTGGAGGAATACAGAATGCCTTGCACAACAGCCCCCGTGCCATGTCTCAGATATCTGCACGGCCAAAGCGGCGAGGATTTGGAGCATGGACCGAGGGTTCAAACCACTTGCTCCAGACTTGTGTCAAGTAAATCATTCTCCTGGGGCCGCATTGGCCCTACTTCCCTATATGCCAAGGATCTACGCTCGGCGCAAAGCAGCCGACTCGCCGACATCTCTGAACTACGACCCTGAAAAGCATTGGCGAGAGCATGTGATTATCTAGGGGCATACATGTAAGAGCCGGGGACATACGGAAATGAGATCTCATCTAGGATGATGGAGTCGGCGTTCAATTGTTGGTCTTTTCATTCGTAAGCTGATATATTTGGGAGCCTGCCTCGTGGTGGCTTGAGTACAAGCGAGGTGGCAATAATAGCGCCCCATTTAGCCCACCGTTCGCATTTTGGTGAGATGACGAACGATCTCAGCGGCGTATGAGCCCGAAGGGCAGCCGAGGCAGGATGGCCCCAATCATTAATAGATAGCGGGCCTAACGGTGGATGGGGCGCTTATGCAGAGCATGGAATTTAATGATATCATACGGCAATAGCCTGTAGATCTCCAACTTCATAGCCCTTCGGTTAAATAACACATAGCAAGGTGGTGCTTTAGAGCCTCAAGTGGGTTGTCCATCCAGGCGCTGCAATCGCTCTCGAATAGTATCGGAATCTTCGTCTCCTTCCTCAGCAACGTATTCTTGTAAGACGATGCGCCGCATCAGACGGCGAGGTGCACGACGCCCAGTAAATAGCTCAAACTGAGCGAAACCTTGCTCGGGCAAGACGTCAAGACCATCGAGAGCAATCCAACCTCGATGTGACAAGGCTCTGACTTGCTGCATGAGGGGCGTGTTCAATGGTTTGTAAGCCAACTATTTAACATGTTAGTAAGAAATTGCAAGATCCAAGAGGGGTTTGTCTCACATCGACAACAACGCCACCCGTGGGGCTCTCGATCCACTGGGATGGGAGATGGAAGTTGGGCGCTGGCTGACCACCGATACTGTGGGCGGGTATACCCGAGACAATAATTGTGGGTTGTTTATACTCTGCTGGCCAAGGGTCGTTCAACGAAGCCAAGGTCCTGACTCTGGGACGATCTGTCTTCGATTGCTCGTTCGCGTAAAGATCTTGTCGGTTATAATGATGCGCAAGTTTCTCGGCATTTGCGAACGTGCGGTTATAGACGAAAATATGCTGCACACCTAAGTGTAACATGGAGTAAATAGCTGCGCGCGCCATACCACCAGATCCGATTACAAGACCGGTAGTCGATGGCCGCACTGCATTTGCTGGTGAAAGACCACGACGAATGCAGTTGCAGATTCCGATCCAGTCAGTGTTATCGCCGTGAAGGCCCTTGATTGGCCCGGCGTTGCTTTTCTTCAGGTAAATGGATGACTCCTGAGAAAGGCGAGGATCTGAGTCGTCGTCGCCTCGAATTGGTATAAGTGTATTTACTGCGCCAATGGCGCGAGCATGTGGTGACATGGAGTGCAGGAGAGGAATGACTTCGGTCTTGTAAGGAAGACTGACACTTGAACCGCCGAAGAACTGATTCTCGACCAAGTCATTCAAGCCTCGAATTGTAGGAGATTGGAAGATAGTGTAGGAGTGAGGGAGACCGCAAAGCTTGAAAGAGGTATTATGCATTGCAGGTGACATACTGTAGGTCACGTTGGCACCGAAGACAAAGTATTGCATTGGATCCAGCGTGAAAGAACTGAACAATGCTTTCTGCGCATCATGTGAAGTAATCGAAGGACAGAGTCGTGTTGGATTTTGTTGTATGAGGGAAGAATGTGTGACTGGAGTAAGAATGGGATTGAGGCAGCGCGATCTTCGTCCCAGGTGCCCAGTATTGTAAGCGATGAGTGGTATTCCAGGCCCAGGCAGATTTGATACGCGATGGCGGAATCGCTCGACCGCTTGATTATCTTCCATTCTCTCTGCTGGTTGACATAATCGGACCAAGTCACACCCAAGCCGCTTGGCTCTCTCATAGACTTTCAAATATTCATCCCCATCCCAGCCCCCTGGGAGAGAGCGAAATGTTTCAAAGTGGCCGATGATAGTAATGCATCCCTTGGAGTCGATTATTTGAGACAGAAGAGCATCATCTCGGGATAGATCAACAGTGAGAAACATTGGCGCCAGTCTCAGTCCATGTCGAACGAGGTTCAAGTAAGTTTCGTCAGTGGTGCGTGCCATGACTGGATGCAGAGGTGCGCGTGGCGAACAGTGACTTTCCACATGGTAAATAATTGGAACGATGATATTTCGGCGAAGAACAGAGACGACTTGGCTGATACTGTCCGCCTGATTAGAGTCAGCGCCTAGGTGATCTGAAGGGCTGGTAATATCGATTGCTAGCTCGAAGGCGTCTGCCCCAAATTCCAATTCCTCAATATCTAATTGCCTCTCACAAAGAGCTGACAAAGGAACTGATATTGCATTGGTATATGGACGTGATTGGACAGGTAACAAGGACAGCGGGAATGATGCATGAAGACGGGTGAGTTCGGTAGAGTCACCAGTCACAAATGCGATGAACCTGAGGAAGTCTCGCTGTACACGCTTGAGCGTGAGAAATGGCGTTGTAGCTTGCGTCCGGTGCTCCGCCGCTGGACCTGGTGATGGGTCGTGGGTGTCCTTCGTGTTCTGTTCACTACCGGCGGCTTCCGAAAGGTTGAAGAACTCTAAGTTGGAACAGGCTCTGTATATGGGACCAGAGAGCTCTAGGAAATGTCTCACTTTTTGGATATCCCAAGCTTTGAGGTATGACTGGATACTCTCTGGATCACGGGTGATGTGAATGACTGGATGTGTTTGCGCGTAGTCTCGAAGGAGCTTTTGGCCACTTCGTTCCATAGCTCCAGCACCGCATGCAATGATGCAACCTTCTTGGTTATCCATGAGCATTGATTCGAACACTCGTGCCTCTTGTAGACGATACATAGCATGATCATTGTCCTTTTTATATGCGGCGCGGGAGCACCCAGTCATTTTTTGAAAATATCGATCGGCGTCGATCAAGCATCGACCTGAAGTCGCAGCTAATATGACTGCCAAGCTTGACTTTCCAGTGCCTCGAATTCCAACCAGGACAATAGATGCTGCGGGAGTGAAATTCCGTCGAGTCTGGAGTGGGTTTGCCTCAGCTAGGATTGGCGAGGCGCGATTGGATTGCACCTCTCGGAGCGAGGCAGGGTGGTGATGTGAGTCGCCATGGAAATCAGGTTGCTCGCTTGAGCGACGAGAGGAGGGTCGTGAGGAGGGGCGAGAGGAGGACTGCGAGAATGATTGCGCACTAGGTGACCAGTGTAGTGAGTTGAGCGCAGCGCTGTTTTTACGAGGCAAATCTTCTGCCTCGTGCAGCTTGCGCTTCGGCGGGCGCACGATGGTGGACATGTTGAGAAGCTAAGCTGTCCAGCGAGCCATTGCCAGCAACAACTGTCGTCAACCAGGAGCCCGGAAGCTTGGAGAAGGGACCCAAGGTGGTTAGGTAAGTGGAGGAGCGTACCCAATTTAGTTTTTGCGGGGGAGAAGCGAGATTTCGGGGCTCGCGGGCTTTCCGTTACTGTACGTAACGCCACCGAAAGAATAGCTTGGCGGACAAACGCTCAGCCGGCGCAGATTTCCCCGCGGGGTCTGCATGCGCCCCGGTTTCGCACTTACAGTTCCGGCCCTACAAGCTATGAAGCCTGCCCTCGAGCGTTCTAGCAGCCCAAGAAGAAACAAGTTAGAGCATTTACCTTCTGGAGTAACGTCTACAGTACCAGGCTTTCCCCAACGAGTATACCGCGTAGTACAGAGCAAGAACAAAAAGACCGGGGTGATTGCCGAATACGAAGGGCGACCCATGCCCGGACATCAATTCCCTTACGTATACGAAACGGTCATACTGCTCTGACATTTTGCCTGCCCGCGACTGGTTCACCGCTGTCGCGATCCGCCTTCCCCCAAGTTCCCCCAGGATTCTGGTCTTCGAACTTCTCGAGGACATCCCAGGTGCTTTTCAAATTTTACGACGCCACGAGTCCAGCCTCAATCGCACTCGCACGGTCCTTTTGTCGCTGTGGGGGCAGCGGTGTATGCCGTAGCTCGCCTACCTTGTTGCAACCGTTGTCGCGGCAAAAGATTCACACACCCTCTGCATGGAATCCTATCGCAGGAATATGCCCCCCGCCTAGTGGATAATCGAAACTCTCACAATGAGCTCCGATCTTCGCCAAGCCTCCGGAGTGGGCAGCAAAACAAAACGGCGATACACAGACCCCGACGACGATGGCAAAATGAATGCGCCGGACGATGCGAGCACCCAGCCGAAGCGACAGCGGGTGTCGCGTGCCTGCGACAGCTGTCGATCGAAGAAAGATAAGTGCGATGGAGTCCAGCCGGTCTGCTCCACCTGCGCACAACTATGTCGTCCATGCACATACAAGGCAAATCCAAAGAAACGAGGTCTCCCCACGGGCTACATTCGATCACTGGAATTGTTATGGGGCCTAGTATTTCAGAAAATTCGCGGAAGCGAGGATGTTATGCGGGCTTTAATGCGGTCTATCAATCTTCCCAGTCACCTTGCGACCATGGGCAAGGAAGCAGAGGGCTCTGATACTTTGATGGCATCGTTCAAGAACAGTACTGTCCTGAAGGATATCGAACAGATGTTGGTGGTTTTGGAACAGCCGGAAGAAGATCGCAGTCTACAACCATATGGCGATGGAGGTACCCCTTTTGACGTGGAGGAAATCCTCAATTCCGCCGAAGCTCATGAATGGCATATCCCGGAAGGGCTGGAACAGCGCGGGACGCCTCTCTCCGCCATCTCACCGGCTCGCACCTCTATGACCGGCGGGGTACCAAAAAGGTCATTTCCGCCTCGCATGCGAGACTCTGGAGTTCAAACTAAAGCACCCGATGATGGACGTTCACACTCAAACACCCTTCCATTTGGACCCGAACACTCGACAGAATTTTCTTCCAGCACCCCTCTACAACTCCCCGACAGTGCCTGGCCTCTCCTTGAGATATACTTTTCATATACGCAATGTTGGTTTCCAATATTGGAGAAGCACGATATTCTTCGCACTGCCTTTCAATATACACAAGGAGAGGTTTATACAGCTCGAACAACTCCCGGCTCCGGGGACCATGCTGCCTTGTGGGCTGTATTAACACTTGCATCTCTACAAGATGCTTCTATTGCGGCCGCTCGAGACTCGTACTCTGAAGGCTCGGTGAACTCTCTACAGCTATATAACACAGCTCGTGGTCTTATTCCTTCCGAGACCGGCCCCTATGAAGTAGGACATGTGCAAGCACTCCTGATATTGTCACTCGTCAAACTCGGTCAACAAGAATGGACGTCGGCCTGGATGTTAGTCGGACATAGTGTGCGAATTGCACAGACGCTAGGCTTAGACCAGCCTATTGCGCCATCGAAGACACAGGAGCAAGGTAGACAGGCCCAACAGGCTCCGAGGGCTAAGCATGTCTTCTTGGGCTGCTTTGTGCTAGAAACACTTATCGCAGAGCAAACTTCTCAATGCCCTTCATTACGAAGAGATGACTTGGCAAGAGTCGGCACTATAAACGAAGACGGTCTAGAAGAATGGCATCCATGGGAAGACCAAACTGGTTTGCGACCACCCCAATCCTCACGAGCGTCTATGCAGCGTGGCCCCCTTCATGCGTTGAGCACGTTCAACCGCCTTGTGTCTCTCGTGGTGATCCTCAATGATCTTTGTTGCTATAAGCAAGACCCAACTATCTCCAGGTCTCAGTTTGAGCTACTCGAGGTTCATCTGCAACGCTGGGCCAATGCACTTCCAAAAAGTTACCGAGTGGATCTGCAAAATCACCCATCAAAATCGGCATCGCCTCATATATTCGGGCTGGAAATTACCTATCAGAGTATACTGTCGACACTCAGTCTGCAGATCGCCGAACGCGAACGCGACCAAAAAATGTCCGAGAGGCCACACAAGCCGATTGCTAACGAGAGCTGTAGGCGGGTGCTCCAACTAGTCCAACTGTACCTGGACACGTATAGCACATCCGCTGCTCCTCCAACGTTTGGCATGATTATGAGATATTGCCTCTCGAAACAAGTTCCCGGAGAACGCGTCCCAGAATTTGAGCTCAGCTTGATGAATAGAGTTCAGTCATTTTCATCACACTTAGGACAACTGTGGTCTATACTGAGCCACAGTAATGGAGGCCAGGGAGTCGTGATATCTCCACTTTCACAACAAGTCGGCCTTGCAGGACCAGACCTGGGGGTGCCCCACGGTTTACAGCAAGTCACAACACCACGCCATCCTCCTACATCAGACCCGCATGCTCCAAACGCACAAAATGCTTCTACCCCTGATGCATTTATTACTACACCTTGGATCAGAGCCTCTCAAAGTATTGATGACGCATCGTTGCTACCCACGCCGACTCCGTCATTAACAACTGTAGGAGGCGCGTCTGAGATCTCAGGCCAACAGGGGCACCTCGATGGAAGCTTAGGCGCCGGTCTTCGCCCTAATACCTCTGCACATTCAAAATCCCAGAATCCCTCGCACATGATTCCGGATCTATCTCAGCCCTTCCCTTCAAACGCACAATATCCCAGCTATCAAGATACATCAATCGGGCTGAGTCCATTTGTTGATATGGACGGTTATGGACCGCCGCGGCGACAACAACGGATTGCACCCGACCTAGATGCACTATTCGACGAGTTAGCATCTCTGGATGGTGCTGAAAAGTAAGCTTCTTTCTCTAAATCCTTATCGTTTGGTCTCATACTAATCATCTCACAGAGCTGACAATGGACCTGAATTCATGCAAAACCTGGGATTCGTGGCTGATTCTAGCATACCCGAGATATACTCCTTCTCGAGTCAGATTGAGCCCTTCTTATTAGCACAAACTCAGCAAATTCCCAATAATGGACCGTCGCCTGGGGCTAAGAGAAACTCGCAGCAACTGACCATGACCGATCTGTCGAAGCGTTGATCAGGAATCTGACGAGGGTAACCACATTTGGCCACCCCTCATCCCTTGATAAAACCCATCAGGTCTCGATGACTAGAGGTCAGCTTCCAAAGTTGAGTATCAAGTCCGCTTCGGCTCTCATGTTTCATTCGGAGGATGAGTGCCGCTTTTGAGTGACTGTCATTGATCACTTAAGCTATGGTCTCTAAAAATCTCCGACTTGGAAAGCCAAAGTGCCACTTCGATCTATTGATTACGACTCCCATGAATACTGTTTGTAAAAGTATAGTTACTCAGGGCCTGTTACAGATGAATGGATATCTAGTGGAAGCATCCAAAGGACTGGCAGTGCCAAAAACTGATTGACGTCTGAGACATTATGTACACCGGCTTCGCACTGAAACCTGTGCAAGCTTACTTTTATGAATTCAAAATATTCACCAATCCAAACTCTTATCTAGAGAGCGGCTTTAACCTCCTTCTCCTTCTCCTTAAAATTCAAAGCAACATGCTCCAGCGCAACCTTGTAGCCGTAAACACCCAATCCCACAATAATCCCAGCCGCCTTATCACTGAAGTAAGAGTGATGTCTCCAAGGCTCGCGCGCATGCACATTGCTCACATGCAGCTCAATGTAAGGAATCTCGACTCCGAGCAACGCATCGCGGATAGCCACGGAAGTATGAGTGTATGCGCCAGGGTTGATAATAATGCCGTCGGTGTTACCACGAGCAGCCTGGATGCGATCGATAATAGCGCCTTCGTGGTTCGACTGGAATGTGTCGATAGCGACGCCGAGTTCTGTCGCTTGGGTGCGGGCGGAGGCTTCGACGTCGGCCAGGGTGGTCGAGCCGTAGATGTGTGGCTCGCGAGTGCCGAGGAGGTTGAGGTTTGGACCGTTAATGAGGAGGATGGATTTGCCCATGTTGGATGCTTTGATCTGGGATTGAGATTGAGTGTTAGAGAAGACTTAGAGCGAAAATTTTACAGATATTTGACTATGATTTTCGGAAATGATGTTATTTTCTGGGTTAATTCGTGGATGCCGTTCTCCGCATTTGCCCCTCGCGGCTGAGTGCTCTGCCGCTTGGTGGTCTCCGACATGGCGACCAAGTCGCCTAACCCCACATTGCGGAATAATACACATTACTATTGCTTTTGCAACCGTAGGAAAGTATCACGTGGTAAGTTCTTGGGGGTGCACGTAAGCAAGGTCGAACAAAGCCAAGGTTTAGAAGAGCAGAATATTGTTCGCCGTGAGTCGCCTTAGGTTTTTGCGTGCAGATTATGGAGTCGAAGAGTAGTAGCAGGAGTGAACAAATACCACGGTTCATGTGAGAAGCGGGGTTGGTATTAAAAATATTGACCTCAAGGGCAGCAGAGACTCATTGAAAAACTGGTGAATGGTAATTGACTGAATGATGGCAACCAAACGCGACCTTTGTTGCTATACTATTCTATGAGCTATGTGCTGCCACTATCTACAAAACATCATATTTTCCAATGAATCTAGTCATATGCACTCATATTGAATGCCTGTTGCACTACGCGCCTGCGTCTATGGCGAACTTGAGATGATTGTCTTATCTCTCAAACCCTCCAGGGCCTGGGCTGGCCTTCCACCTGGGCAATTTCTTGGAGTATAAATTTACCGGAGCCGCCTATTTGGCCAAAAGCTTTTCTCTTTGACTAACTGGATGTTTAATAAATGGAAAACCCTCTCACAATTGAAATCCTCGCAGATTACTGTCATGCTTATTTTTGATGCTTATCCCGGGCTCCACAGTAAACATCGCTAAGCCTGCAGGTAATGCTGACCGTGCTTAGAAAGTGGAAAAAGAACCCGAGAGGGCAAACCAGGTGCAATTATTATCTTATGCTTGGACTCTCATGCACACGCCAGATCATATTCATTACTGGACAACATGCCCATTTAGCTACAGTCTCAAAATTGAAGCCGTTGCTTTCAAGTCAATCGTAGTAAACGAATGTGCTGGCCGCCTGAAGTGGGAACTGGCTGTAAGGCAACCCAAATCCCAGTCGATCTTCACCTAATTATTGGCAAACACCTAGATATCTTGACGACTTGAGCTACTGTAAACAGAAAGAGAGCTCGGAAAAAAAGTAAGAAGGTGGCCTTAAGCGGGTCATATGACGAATAGCGATTATCAAGCTCTAGCTTCATAATTATCAAGCAAGTAATACGTTGTCATCACTACATACCAAGCATAAATATCTCCCACTATCATCCATGGATCACCCTTCAAAATTCCTAGTCAATGCAATCTCAATTTCCCAGCCACGTATCACCCGTGGACCGATTCTGATACAACACATCGAATACTGTATCCCTTTCCATAATGGAACCTACTATCGTGCTCATCACTGGCGCCAACCGGGGCATCGGCAAGGGAATCCTTGAGCTGTACCTAAAGAAGTCTAACCACACCGTGATTGCAGCGAATCGTGACCCGAGTCACCCGACTTCTCAAGATCTTGTGGATCTACCCAAGGCTGACGGCACAAGTCTGATCATATTGAAGATCGATTATCTGTCCTCTGTAGACCAATCTGCCGCTGTTGCGGAACTGAGATCGAAGGGCATCAACCATATTGATATCCTCGTCGCCAATGCCGGCATGGCTCTCTCCTGGCCTAAGATGATTGATGTCAACGTCGACGAGATCCAGAAGCATGTCGATGTCAATATTCACGGATTCATTCGCTTGTATCAAGCCTTCCAACCAGTCTTGAGGGAAGCTAAAGCTCCCAAATGGGTGACTATTGGATCTGGATCTGGATTTCTAACGGTATGTCAAACACGGTTTTTTTATATGAGCTCCGGACAATTGAACTAATCGTGCTCACAGTGAGCTTACACCCTCAGTGCTGTGTCGCCATTCGCACACTGCGACAGAATCACAGTCGTATGCCATAGCTGACATACCAACTGCTACTAGGAATTTCATCCCCGCCTCAAACGCTGCTTATGCCCCCACCAAGTGCGTTCAGCATTGGTATACCAAAGCTATGTCTGTAGAAGACTCTTGGCTTAATGCCTTCCCTGTGGATCCTGGGTAAGCAAATCTCATATCTGCCGTACTCGTGATACTAACACCTTGTGCATTAGTTGGGTCCAGACAGAGATAGGAAACAGAGCGGCTGCCACTTTTGGACTCAAGGAAGCCGCTATCACCGTCGAGGAGAGTACCAATGGGATTGTGAGCATTATTGATGAAGCGACGCTTGAAAGTCACAGCGGCAAGTTGTTCAAGTGGGACGGAACGCAGGAGCCTTGGTAGATGTCGTTCGATTTTGGTGTACAAAGATTATCCGATTAGGGCTAGCAAAGAGACCTCTAGCGCATAGCTATTTAGTCGCAAGAGATTAGAATAGTACACCATCAGAACAGAAAATCATTGCTCGATGGGTTGGGCGGCAACTAGCGGCTAGTAATGAAGGATAGCAATTAAGAGCATATGTCATCTTTTCTTGCCGAGGGTCGCATCAAACTCAATTCTCATTGAAAACCCTTGATTTTCCACTTGATTCTTGACCTACAATTTGAAAGCTTCAACGTAAGCTTATGTCTCTACGAATGAACCCTCCACTCCCACCAGATCGCGGCCTCCACCGGAAGTGGGGAAGCTGATAAGAACACCGGCTATCGACGGTATTCTCCCAATTTTCATCCACAAGTGACTCAACCCGAGTAATCTCAACAGCCAAAGCTCTTGCATCTTCCGATCAAGACACTGCGGTACCTTGTAGGAAGCTCCCGGATTATACGACCAAGGGACTCCCCGATATTCTCGCAAACGACCCCTCCACAGCCCCACTATGGCAAGCTCCCAGCTGAGCCAAGATGAGCTCAACGCAATCTACGCTTTCGCAGTAGACCTTGGCCGAAAGGCTGGAGACCTGCTTATGTCCCGTGTAGAGCAGCGGATCTCAGGAGATGAAGGGAACTCACAGAAGTTTGATGAGAAGGACAATGCTGTCGATATCGTGACTCAGACAGACGAAGGTAAGGTTAGACAGCTCCACGCAGACATACTGAAGCTCACATACATTCTCAGACGTGGAGGTATTTATTCGGAACGCAATCCAGAGCAAGTATCCAGAGCATAAGTCCGTTCTACCCTTGTCCTATGGCCGAGCACCACGCTTACAGTCCCAGATTTCTCGGTGAAGAGACCTACGCCAAAGGCCAGTCTCGTGACTACCTTATTGATGAGAAGCCCACATGGTGCATTGACCCTCTAGATGGTATGATTTCTCTTGCTCCTTAACAGGGATACTAGCTAACATGCGACCCAACAAAAGGAACGGTCAACTACACCCATCTCTTCCCCATGTTTTGCGTCTCGATCGGCTTCATTGTAAACCATCGCCCTGTCATCGGAGTTATATATGCGCCATTCCAGAACCAATTCTTCTCTGCATGTAGCGGGCGTGGGGCGTGGCTTAACGACAAGTATAAGTTGCCACTTATCCAGAAGCCCTCAATTCCGCCCATGCCAGCGAAAGCCCCGTCACAATGTATCTTTTCATGCGAATGGGGTAAGGACAGACGAGATATTCCCGATGGGAACATGCATCGCAAGATTGAGAGTTTTGTGAACATGGCTGCTGAATTAGGTGGGCGAGATGGCAAAGGTGGTATGGTTCATGGGATGCGCAGCTTGGGAAGCGCCACCCTTGATTTGGCGTATATAGCGATGGGGTCCTTCGATATATGGTGGGAGGCTGGGTGCTGGGAATGGTAATTTATTGCGACAATCTGGGGGTTGACAATGATTCATAAGTGCTGACTTATTTAGGGATGTGGCTGCTGGTATTGCCATTCTTCTCGAAGCTGGAGGGCTGGTGACTACGGCGAACCCGCCCAAGAACCCGGAGACAGCTCCGATTGAAGACGTACGACTTGGAAGCAGATTATATTTGGCGATCAGGTATGTTCAATCAAGCTGGCTTATAATTTTCGCACTGATTCTAAGGTTTCTTTTCTCTAGACCTGCTGGTCCGTCAGAGACGGAATCAGGCCGCGAAACACAGGAGCGAACTGTCCGTGAAGTCTGGCGACGGGTCCGCAATCTAGAATACTCACGACCCGGCGCATAGCATTTTCGCATCATTATCCCGGAAGCATATAGAAAGAGTTACATCTTGATATAGCAAGCATATATAAGAAATACCACGTTAAATAGGCTGTACAGAATAAGAGTCATGTATTCACAGTTGACGCCAACTATCTATAATGCAACAAATCTTTCCAAGGTTGATAGCTCTATACAATCGTTAAAGACATTAAACATCCTTTCATATATAATCACAGACTTGACTTGTTCGAAGATCGCTCCGCGATTGTCTTCGACACAACATCCTTAACCTGTTGCACAACGCCAGGTGTGCCAACAATATCCTTGCCAGTCCACAAACGTGCCTGCTCCAGACCCTGCCAGATCAAAGCCTCAGATCCAAGGATGACCTTCCAGCCTCCGGTAGAAGCAAGCTGGGCAATCTCTGTCCAGGGGACAGGGTGGTAGCACATCTCCAGGATAACACCCTCCTGCTTGTCAGCAGTGCTAGCACCTCCCAGGAATGCTTGGATTACCGCGCGAGCATTCAACTCCTCGGCAGTCTTAGGTGGGTAGTTTGGAATTCCAGAGACGATAGCAGCTGGCGCCTCCAGGGCAGCAGCCTCCTGAGGATCCGACACAGGGATCAAAGGTGCTTGCGCATTGGGGTCGGGATTCCGTTGCTTGTCCTCGGCGACAATAGCAGCGATTTCCTGTGCATCGCGGTTGACGATATAAATCTTGCTGGAGCCGAGCCAGCGGCGCATCACATAGACAGCAGTGCGGGCGGTACCACCACCACCAATGATCAGAGCGGGCCGACCACGGAAGCGCTCGGGATCGGGTGCATTCTGGGTAAGAGCCTCGCGGATGCCGTCGCAGTCGGTGTTTGTGCCGACGTACTGGCGCGCGCCGGTGGTTGGGTCGGTGCGCAGGAAAATAGTGTTGCAGGCGCCGGCCTGGCGGGCGTGCTCGGTCAGGTCGTCCAGATGAGGCATGATGGCGACCTTGTGAGGCATTGTCACTGAGGAGCCCACGAACTTAGGGTTGTTGCGGATTGAGCTGAGGAACTTGTCGATAGGTGGAGAGCGGGTGTATGGAGGAGGGTATGTGGCGGATGTGCCGGTCACGCTGGACAGGGGGATTTGCTGCCAGTTGAGACCGAGTGCATTGTAGACGGTCGAGTGCAGTGGTGGCGACAAGGAGTTGAGAAGAGGGTGGCCGTAGAGGTAGGCGACGCCGTCGAGGTGCGCGGGGATGCTGATGGGCTCTTCTGGTGGGGTTTGGCTGGTAGCCGCGATGTTTTGTGCAGGAGCAGCCATGGCGAAGGGTAATGAATGTAGATTTTTGGGGTTTAGGGATTGATTATTGGAAAGAAAGGACTTCAATTGTCTTGGAAATACAACTAGTTATATTCCACGGGGTCTTGCCGAGGGAGTTGAGGCCATCAGGTTTTTAGTCGTAAAAGTAGATCCGGAGTGGCGGAGAAACACTTTTCTCGTCACTCAACGCCGCCGATCGCGCCCCCCAAGGAGGCTCACCAGTTTCTGCACGGAGTGTTGCTCAGTTTTAGGGGATAATATTCTGAAGCCTTTGGATAATCTCCAATGGCACCGCTATCGTGTACAGAGTGATCGAGCTTCTTCTTCTTTTTGAACTCTATCAGCCACGCTGTGAGCATATTCCTTTGTGCAGGGTGAACGCTTTGCCGCAGGCCCCTCTCCCCACGGGGAACAGCTTCAGGCTGGACTGCGCTATACGCAGAAGCTAGTGAAATCACTTGCATTCCTTGAGAAAGGTCTGCATAGAACTGTCAATGACCTGTGCATTGCATTTGCGTGTCGGGCCCGAGATTACCAGTGGCCCGCACATGAGCACACCCGGATGATCGCTTACCCCCGGCTGTGCGTCTCTCGTTGGATGAACCGCACTCGGTTTAGAACCTCCACCATCTGCGCCGAATCAGACGAGCGTTATTTCACAAGCGCAGAACCAATCAGAAACTCGACCCTCTCGCACGGTTTGCCCCCAGATTTTGTCGAGATCGGCGATGAACATCTCGGGGTCCTCGAGGTTCCCCAGACGTGTTCCGCGTGACATGCAGAACCTCTCCACGCTAAGTCTCTCGGGCCCCACAATGGACTCGGCTTTCTCCTACATTCGTTAAAATAGCCCGTTAGCGGTCTCTCTAAACCAGTCAGCGTCCTTGCACGTGAATATTCAGCCGCTGTTGGGCTTTGCCGTCAAGAGTGATGGCGCAGGCCAAGGCGTGCCTCGTGTTCTCTTTTATTGCTGGCTTGGCTAAGGTTCTTCGTTTTGCCGGGGCTATGGCCACAAGCGATGGAAGACTGCGATATTCGATTCTCCGCCTCCACATCCCCACGAAATCAGTCTCGCCTCTAACGCTCCCCCAGATTTTCCTCTTTTCCACCCCAGCATGGAATTTTGATTAGTCCGAAAAAACGGGACTATTTAGACCTCACCATCCCCCGGCGTGGAGTGCAGATCTTTCATTCTTCCCACATCGCCAGTCAACCCCTGGGACTCCACCTTGTGCTTTTTTGCCTCAGGTGTGGCAATTGTTCCTTGAGGATCCCACACTACCCTTATATTTTGTGTCATCCCTTCCTACTCAACTGCCCACCTCCACAAGCGATCCCATCATGTCCATCCTCAAATTGGTCGAGGATCGGCCAACGCCAAAGGCAGTATACAACTGGAAGGTTTATCTGCTGGCGGCAGTGGCGTCGTGCACATCATGCATGATCGGCTACGACAGTGCCTTCATCGGCACCACCCTGGCTCTGGACTCGTTCAAGGACGAATTCAATTTTGAAGCTATGGGAAAAGAAGCTACCGACCTTCTTAGTGCCAATATCGTCTCCTGTTACCAGGCTGGTGCATTCTTTGGCGCGTTCTTCGGATATCCCCTCGGCCATTTCTGGGGCCGCAAGATTGCTCTTCTCATTTCTGGCTTGGTCTTCGTCCTGGGTGCTGGCCTCATGTTGGGTGCCAATGGCGACCGTGGCTTGGGATTGATTTATGCTGGTCGTGTCTTGGCTGGTCTTGGTGTCGGCGCAGGCTCTAACATTACTCCTATCTATATCTCCGAATTGGCCCCTCCAGCAATTCGAGGTAGATTGGTCGGTGTTTATGAGCTTGGCTGGCAGGTCGGTGGTCTTGTGGGTTTCTGGATCAACGTGAGTACTCCCATGTTAACAGCCCATTTACTGGCCATAGCCACTAACAGTTTGTCTAGTACGGTGTCGACTCAACTATGGCACCTAGCCACAGGCAATGGATCATTCCGTTTGCAGTTCAATTGATTCCCGCAGGGCTTCTGCTCATTGGAGGTCTTTTCCTCCGTGAATCTCCTCGTTGGTTGTTCCTTCGTGATCGCCGCGAGGAAGCCATCAAAAACCTCTGCTGGGTTCGTGGATTGGACCACACCGAGATTTACATTATTGAAGAGATTGGAGCTATTGATCAGGCTTTGGAGGAACAACGCTCATCCATTGGCCTTGGCTTCTGGAAGCCCTTCAAAGCTGCCTACTCTAGCAAGAAAGTCATGTACCGCTTGTTTCTCGGAAGCATGTTATTCTTCTGGCAAAACGGCTCCGGTATCAACGCGATCAACTATTATTCCCCCACTGTGTTCAAGGTTAGTTTGCGATGTCGTGCGTAGTGATGCTGAACAGCACTAACTTCATCTCAGAGTATTGGCATTACTGGAACCAACACAAGCTTGTTCACCACCGGTATCTTCGGAATTGTCAAGTTTGTAGTCACATTCGTCTGGCTGCTTTGGCTGATTGATCGTGTTGGTCGTCGCAATCTTCTCCTCATTGGTGCGATTGGCGGTTCTATTTGCATGTGGATCGTGGGCGCCTACATCAAGATTGCGAAGCCAGCAGATAACCCTAAGGAACATATTGATGGTGGTGGTATTGCTGCGATGTTCTTCTTCTATCTGTGGACAGTATTCTACACACCCACCTGGAACGGAACACCATGGGTGCTCAACTCGGTAAGCACCAAGTCATGAATTCGCGGTATCCGCGCAAAAGATATCAGAGCTAATATGCTGTAGGAAATGTTTGACCCCAACATGCGTTCTCTGGCTCAGGCCTGCGCAGCAGCCTCCAACTGGCTTTGGAACTTCCTCATTTCCCGCTTCACCCCACAGATGTTTAGTACTATGGGTTATGGGGTATACTTCTTCTTCGCATCTTTGATGATCTGCTCTGTTGTTTTCGTGTACTTCCTCATTCCTGAAACCAAGGGTGTTCCTCTTGAGAGCATGGATCGTCTCTTCGAGATCAAACCAGTCCGCAAAGCACACAAGCAATTGGTTGACCGTCTGCGTGAGGATGAGGCTCAGTTCCGTCACGAGATCGAGGAGTCGGGTATCGCAACTAGCAAGATCGCTGCTGAGCAGGTCGAAGATACTGCTAAGTTCGCTTGAAGATAGTCTTATGCTAGTATTTTATATACGGTTTACGATTTAGATGTTGGCACGTTCTTGAGATTTCTATTCAATTACTATACCCTTGGATAATTTGAAACTTCATTATTTTCACAAAGCATGATGCACATTCTGTAGTCTGGCTAAATAATCTCATCAAGGCAAAATTCTTCTACACAAAGTTCATAAAGGCCTCTATTCCTAAGTCGCAAGCGGGTCAACAGGGATATCAACAGGTTGCCCAGTGTGCATAGCTTTCTGAACAGCCTCACAAACAATCAGAGCCTTCAGTCCCTCCTCACCAGTACAGCTAGGCTTTTCCTTCCCATGAATGACTTCCACAAAATGCGCTAACTGAAGATCAAACGGTGCCTTGTTTTCTGGAAGTGGGATCTTTTCCAAACTAAGCTCATGACTCCAGCTCTTCTCGGATTTCCCATCATAGCTCCATCGCGTAAGATCCGGCACGCTAAGCGAAGCTTCAGATCCAAAGATTCTGTAGAAGTCCGCAGATTCACCTGCGGGTGCGCGCGGAATCATTGGATTCTCTCCTGTGCCTGCTTCGAAATTATGTGGCGACGGCGTCGCATCACATACAATGAACGATCCCACAATTCCAGACTCAAATCGCAGTGTTAATGCGGCACCTTCATCGGCATCATGTGGAGGGCTTGGGCGCTGAGGAGTAATCTTCTCCGCCTGTACACGGACGATTGGGCCGAAGAAATGATGCATCAAATCTATATCGTGGACGAGGTTGATTGGAATTACACCACCACCGCGTTCACGGGATGCGCGCCAGTCTGTAGGCGCAGCAAAGTACGAAGTGGGCTTGTAAAGAGTCCAGAGACCGTTGATGGCCATTGGACGGCCGAGAGAACCTGCATCTAGAACCGCCTTTGTAGCACGTACGTACGGGTTGAAGCGGCGATGGTGGCCGACAAGAAGCTTGAGATGGGCGTTTTGGGGTGCCCGGGCGAATTCGAGAAGAGAGCGTCCTGTCTCCAGGGTATCGCTAACTGGTTTCTCCAAAAGGACATGGACGCCACCGGCAAGAAGCTCTTTTGCGACTGGCACATGGGTCTTGTTCGGAGTGCAGACTATCGCCGCATCGGGCTTTTGGGGAGAGGAGAGCATTGCAGCCACCGAAGGGAAATAGCTGGTGTTGAGTTGTGATGCGGTTGCCTCTCCCGTTGGAGCTGGATCGACGAGTCCCACAAGCTCCGTATCTGGATTGGCGATGACTGATTGTGCATGGCGAGGGCCGATAAGACCTACACCAACAATTGCTATTTTCAGTGACATTGTATGAGTTGATATTCGGGTGTCAAATCGTGCTCTATGCCTGCTTGGTTTGCAGTTTGCCGCAAGTGGAGAAGGATTCTGGTCCGTACAGATATCTCATGGCGATGTGGTCGCTCATTCTGACATCGGTAAAAGTCCTAAGCGATGCAAAGTGCGACCATCAGAGACAATCTCCAAAATCTTGGCGGTTCCGTTTGGATTTGCGGGGGAGCAAGTCGAGGACTAATAAGAAGGACGCTCGTGGTGGAGCTGGTTGAACCCTGCAAAAGTCTTAGCCGCTCGAGCCACTCCTTCGCAATGTTTGGAGGTAGGGAATACCTTTAAATTCAACGGGTGCAAAAATTAAGTGTTTGAGAAGATGATTGAGTGATTACGAAATTTATTAAATTGTGTTCCATGAACGGCTTCCAAGGCCATTCCAAGGTTCTTCATGTATGGGGACGATTTACATACAAAAGCTGGGGTGGACGATTACCTTCAGCTTTAGATACCGACGTGAATTGATGACCTACCAAGGGAATTACTTTCCTAGCAAGGGCGTCCTCGTTGTTCTTCAGCTTATGAAATTTTGGCAGACTATCAAGCTACTTAAGGATTATGGCGGCCTGGTGTGGTCAGTCTGTTGTAGCCACAACAACTGAGTAGCATTGACAGGATAGAGCCATCAGACTCGGCGTATATCGTCAATGTGCTCGGTATGCAAGTCGTGATCAGCTTTCATTTCTTGGTCAATTCTTGTCTCGAGTGGGCGGGATGGCGTAAATTTCATTCTCATGCTGTCTTGAGAGAACAACTCATTCATGTCTTCAAGCGACAGTCCTAAAGAAATTTAGCACCAAGTAGCTGATTGGCAGACGAAATGAATTGTATTTCTCACCACTTGTCTCTGGAACAAAGAACCAGGCTAAAACAACCATAGAAAAGCAGAATGAACCGTACAGAAAATATGTGCCGAACCCATTGGTGCCCAGGGTTGCAAACATGCTTGGCGTGCTTTTTGCCACGACGAAGTTGAACAACCATTGACTTGCGGTAGCCATACCCATTTGAAGAGTTCTCAGCCGTGCAGGTGGAATTTCCTTTATCTCGGTTAGTTGTTTTTTCTTTTGACGATCATTTGTTTGCTCACGGCGCAGTAAGTCCAAACGACCGGACCCCATCCAAATTGATAAGCCGAAGCGAAAATATAGATGGCTACGATAGCAACATAGCCTGGTGCAGATGGGCTTGCTCCGGCCACTGGGGGATCGAATCGTATATAGAAGCCAACGTAGAATAGTGCTAAGCCCTGTATACACCGACGTCAGTATTGAAAATTGTATCTGTGAGATGCTTTGGTCACGCACCTGAACAACACCCGTCCAGAGTAGACTTTTTCGGCGGCCCAATGAGTCGGTAACAAATACTATGAAGATTAGACAAGCAACGAATTTGACGATTCCGTAGATCCCTGTAGCAAATAGCCCGGTTTCAGACCCAGATAGCCCCACACTCTTGAATATGTCAGAGCTATAGTATGTCATCGCATTTGTGCCCGTGAGATTACTCAGGGCCATAAGACTTATACATAAAATGCTGCGCCGACGGTAAGATTTGACTGTGAAAGCCTCCTTTAGCAACGTGAAAAAGGAACTACCAGAAACAACAATCCGCTCTTCCTCCAGCTGAGCGAGAATGTTTGCCATCTCGTCCTGTACATACGGATGGTCCGACGGAAGGTGACGTAGACGAGACAATATAGCGAGCGCTTTTGCCGGGCTCCTCATTGCAACGAATCGTGGTGATTCGTTTGCAAACGCCATGCCGAACAATAGAATAACAGCCGGAAACGCTTGAATAGCCAAAGGTATTATGTACTGTGCGCGGCCCCGTACATGAAGAGTGCAGCCGTAATTAATCCAGAAGGCAAGCTGTACTTGATATTTAGTAAACCAATTAGATATATATCTGATTGAAGCAAGACTTACAGTCATACCCGCCACAATGCTCAGCTGGTACATCCCGGTAAGAAGCCCTCTTATCCCCCGTGGTGCGTTTTCCGACACATAAAGCGGGTTCACGGTAGAGGCAATGCCGATCGCCAGGCCAGCTATGAATCGACCAACATAAAGTGAAGCAATGTGTCCCATTGCTGCAGCTTGCATCGTGACACCGATAAAGACTAGCAAAGATGCGAAAATGAGTGACATCCGACGGCCTATACGATTTGCCAGCCATATCGAAAAGAAACATCCTGCGAAAGCACCAGCTTGAATGACGGAAACGATATTCGAGGATAAATTAGCCAGCGTAGTGGCAGATTTATTTTCAAGTCCGTAATCCCTTTCCATCATTAGTTATTCCTTTGAAGAAATTCATGCGGGCCCTTACTGCTTGAAAGAATCCATTGTCAAAACCCCGCCTATGACACCCATATCCATACCAAAAAGCAGCGCTCCCCCGCATGCCTTGT
Source organism: Tympanopsis confertula (assembly GCA_026745395.1). Classification (NCBI taxonomy): domain Eukaryota; kingdom Fungi; phylum Ascomycota; class Sordariomycetes; order Coronophorales; family Scortechiniaceae; genus Tympanopsis; species Tympanopsis confertula. The sequence goes on along the minus strand of JAOYNU010079608.1, from coordinate 6,941 downwards.
TAATTTGTTAGCAATTTCAAACTACTGGTATCGATTGACGCACCATCAAGCTGATGAGTATGGTCCGTAAATTGTAAACTTCGACTGGGTCGCTGCGAACGGCCTCATTGCGCACTAGCCTTTGGATTAACATGATGACCTATTTTGAGCTCTCCTGGATAAACAAGGTAGTGTGCCTGTGAGTAGAGTCGAGCTTTGTAAAAAGTCACAAAAATCTAAGCGTGTTACAATGATGGAATAAACCCCCACTATCTTGCTTGTAACGGCAATAGACGGCGAGCCAATTCATGTATATGCACCATCCAATAGCTGTAAGTTAATTCAGGAGCCAAGGGCTTATATGATTGGCGTGATATCATACCCCGCGTTTTGTTGAAGATCGAAACCTGGGGTAGAAGTCCGGAGAAGTGGGCTAGGTCCGGCGGCTATAGACGGACGGAGCATTGCCGAGGTGCTCATGAAGTATAACCCTGGGCTATGCTTACTTCATGAATCTCAGAGTGGTTACAATCTTGACTCTCATTAATTTGGTTCTTCGAATACTCGTCGACCCATCAGTATACTACAGCGAAATAAGGTGTTGATGGAGGAACTTTCTGGAAACAGATTAGGCTTAGATAACTAGGTCCCTTCCAGGTAGGAAGAATTCAGTCCATGCTTGTTGTCGTTTCTCTGCCTTATGCTTCTTTTTACTTTCTTTTTCCCTGTCCTTTTTGTTTATTTAATTCAGCGTTCAAATTCTTGTGAGAGCGGCGGTAAAACCCGAGGTTCGACCCGTTCAAAGAAGAATATGAACGGAGATATCCATCACTCCTAGATACATTTCCTTGTCTTGCGTCGTTTGCATGTTTGGGAGCCATATATTAAGACATCTCAGTCTCCTAAATCTTCATCTTCTCCATCTATCTTCCATCTTTTTCCCCCGCCCTTCTATCAACCTCAATGTTTCCCATCCACGATCCATCTCCAACCATGGAGCAATTAGGTTCTAAGGAACGACCGATTCCTCTTTCGCCGGCCTCAAGCCCTAAACCTTCTGCAAGCCAAAAGCAACTTCGGCCTCTTGGAAAAGGAGGAAGGCTTGCCTTACAAGAGCTTAAAGCCCGTGCCGATCAGAAGCGGGCTGATTTGTCCAACCTTGAACTCCAAATGATGCAGATGAAGCAGATTTACAACCACAACAACGACTCCTTAGAAGACGTACTCGCTAGTGTCATCGAAGACCAAGACCAAAAAGAGCACGACAGCCTCTTCGACGACGACCGATCCCTCAGCCGTTCCGACTTTGATCTCACTCCTGCTCGCAATTGCTCTGGCTTCGAGAGGCGTCTTGGCTACTATGATCGCTCTAGTGAGCGCCGTCTTGATCGTGGTCGCTCCGTCAGTCTCAATTCTGACAGAATTGATCGAGAAAATGATTCTGGACAAATCAAAAAAGTTCGAGTCATCTCCAAGTCGGATGGCGTGAAGGGAGTTCACACCGCAAATCAGAATATCGAAAACAATGATGAAGACAAACGCGAGGGTAGCTGTGGAGGTAGTGAGCGCGAGAGTTCGGATACCGATTGGGATATTGATTCAGAGAACGAGTCCGAAGAGGACTCTGATGACTCTGAAGGCGACTCTGAGGGTGACTCTGAAGGTGTTTCAGGGGATGATCATGGAAGTGAACCTGAAAGCGACACGGAGATTGGGAGAGAAGACGGAGAGAGCAGCGAGGAGAGTTCGAGTGAAAGTGACACAGAAAGTGACTTTGTTGACCTGTGTGACTTGACTGCCCTTAAGGATGAGCTTCTATTGAAGCCCAACGGCGAGCTTAACACAAGGAGACATCGAATGATTGACATCCAAAAGCTATTTGCCTGGCAGATTGAGCGCCATGTTCAATGGTGTGGAAAGAACGCTTGGCAGAGCATTTCTGACCTCTGCTCCGTTTTAGATGTTAACACATCTGATGATATTTGCAGTGAAACTCAACTGAGCAGAGGAAACCTGGGGCTCCGAAAGGAATTTTGCCTAGTTGATCCCGGTGATGATAAATGGGGCCATCCTTGCAAAGCACTCCTCGCAGCTGGAATGTCATCGTTCGGAAAGCGAAGGAAGCCTGAGCATTGGATATTCGAATGGATTACCCAGGCTGAAACACGAAGGCTTCTTATTCACATGGAGAAGTGGTATTTCTCCTTACCCAAGGAGGATCGTGTCATCAAAGCTCCGCTGAATGGCCATAACTGGTTCGATTTTCCTGAACGCTACTGGGATATTTGGAACAACGTTTTCAGTAACGGCGTTTTTCTTTTGAAAGATTGTAATGGGCGACTGGAGACTGACAAAGCTGAGCGGCCATACTCGCTTTCTGAAACCTTTGATTATCGGGCACTGCTAGGCCACTTTTCTTAGTTATTCTCTGACTCGAATATTTTATCTTAGTTTATGGACCTGATAAGGGTCCGCTTTTAAGGTAATAAAGTTTTCCCTTTTTCTTAATTTCTCTTGTATTCTGCAAGATCCAAACATTAAAATATCGCGAAAGAAAAATTACCTCTGTTATTCATCCTAGAAGACATTAGTCCCCTTTCCCGTATCTTCACAGACCATCCAACGGGCGGTAAACCTTCATCCATCGCTTCATGATATTAGTCACATCCCCGACAACAAATAGGGCGAAAAAAGGAGACTCACCTTGTCATATGGCTTCTCGGGGTCCACGAATCTTAAATCAGTTGCCAGTCGAATTCGACTTTCAGGATCCTTGTTCTTGCAACTAGCATGAACCATCCATGGATTGTGAAAAATCACATCTCCAGCCTCATACTCGGCAATGAGCCATTTTCGCTCGGCTTCTTTCCCATAACCAACCGTGTCACGGCTCAAGAAACCCCCGTCATTCATATTCTTGTTAAAAGCGCTTACTCGCTCCTCGTCTGACAGATTCTTTGCATTTTGGGCAAACTCTGCTTCTGTCTGCTGTCCGATGTCTGTTGATCCGGAGAGGTACATTAACCCACCTCCTTCAAGAGAGACATTACCAATCGGTACCCATGCTGTAATACTTGTAGGGGGTCCAGCACGCAGGTACATTTGATCAAAATGAACAGGGGTCAGCTCGCTGTCAGGAACGAAGGCACGAAGCATGGTTCTCTGAAGCATGTGCGGCTTTTCCCAGCCCATAAACCGACTTATGAATTGTCTGAGCTCAGGATTCTCGCAGAGCTCTAGATAGAAAGGCTCCTCGTGAGCGGAGACCATAAGTTCAACATATTTATCACTCTCCTCATCATCTTTGAGGCCAAATAGTCGACGCAGATTCCCTGGAGGCATGAACTTCCGGCTGTCTTTGCGGGAAAATATCCCTTTAACGGCATCGGTCCCATTTTTCAGAAGGCCACTAGGTGCCATGTGCTCGAAGTAAGCTTTCCGGCACTTCAAAGAAGCTTCCTTTGGAATGCATCCTTTCACCTATACCCAAGTCAGCAATTTTATTTGTAAGATAACACATTGTATAGCTCTGTACTCACGAATAGGTAGCCATCATTTTCGAAGCGTTCGTGCATAATATCCAAGGGAGTGTCGGCGGATGTAGGTTGAAGGAAGCCAATGCTGCCCGGGTCCATCGGCCCAAAATTGGATTCAAGACTGAGAGTATCCGGCTCCACAGGATGGTAATTGCCATACATGTCATTAGTTGTGGACTTAGACTTGAGGTTGTTCATGGTTTTCACTGGCGTAGCTGAAGCCTCGTAGGCAGGGTCGATGGTTCCCGGCGCCATGTTAGCTGGAACTGGTTTAAAGTTTTTTTATTGATTCAAATGCTAGGTCCGTATTGAGTACTTCCGATGTAGTTGATCAATAGCCAAGCGTTCCTAATATACCGTCCGGAACAAAAGGTAATCTTGGTCTTTCTTCCGAACAACTGAGGGACCCCAAGCAGAATGCGTCTTGTATTAATATCAAAACCAGAAGGTTTAAACCTGAAAGTCGCAGAATTTACCGTCGAGACAAGAGTCCATCTGTGTTTCCATCTCGTCTAATTTGGGGGTCTACAACCGCCCGCAGCCGTCCAATGCCGATCTCCACATTAACCGTCGTGCGGGGAAGAGTTCGTTATCCATAACCGTCTATAGCCTCTCGCAGCTTCACACTGCATGATCTCCAGCGGGCTCAGGAGCCCAATAATCAATACGCAATGACTAAAGGCCTTGGTATCAGAGAGTACCGAGCCTGCGTGAGATGTCGATCCCGAAAGACCCGATGTGACCTGTAAGTACCGAGGCATCCAAAAGTCGATAGCATCTACTACCTTATTTGAATTAAGCCACTTGGTTTCATTTCTAACATACAAGTAGACAAAGTTCAGGCGAGCCTGGTAAGCCGCCGTGCGCTAAATGTATTCGCGAGGGCGCTGACTGCATACTCGCTGGATCTCGTCGTGGTGGGAACTTTTCTCGCTTACGGGGAGCCAAAAAGCGAGGCTCTCTGGGAGAATCTCCGACGCATGCTATTAACCAAGAATCTGTCATATCTTGCTCGCCTCACTCGACTGGGTCTAATGGCAATATCGCACATGATCATCTTCAGAATCCGTCGGATGCATTGCTGATCCTTGCTCACGCTGCGGGCCAGCCTGAGGAACACCCGTCCGATAAAAGGGAAGCCAAAGGGCTTGCAATATTTTCACCCGACTATACTGGTCATACAAGACCCCAGGCTCGACAAAGTCAACGGTTATCAAAAGTAGCGCCATTAAATAGAGCCGAAGGCACAGAGTCGGATATACTGGAGTCATACGTGTTCCTCAAGAATAGGACTCTGACTTTGCCAGTGCTTCTAGATCTTTTGCAGCGGTAAGACCTCAATTCCTTCCGATAAGCACAGTGTCGCTAATATCATTAGGTACAAAACTCACTATCACGCCTTCTTCCCCATAGTGCCAACATTCATCTTCAGACCAGAATGCATCAGCGCAATCTTGGAGCAAGAATCTTTCTTGGTCACTACAATACTCGCGGTGGTATCTAAAGATATCCCCGACTTAAAGAAGACACATCAAGTCATATGGGAATATCTTCGCCAAAGAATACTAGACATTGTTCTTGGCACGGCTGGAACCCGCCATGTCGGCTGCGTGGAAGGTCTCCTTATCCTTGGAGAGTGGAATCTCCCGAACCATGGTCTCACAGCAGACGATAGTGACGGCGAAGCGACATGGTCAATATTAGGTGTTGCTGTTCGCCTCGCCTATAGACTTCGACTGGAAGACAGCTCCTTCAAAGATGGTGAAAATGAAGTTGACCCCAGCGCCGAACGACAACGTCTTGTATGGATCTGTAGGTGCAAACCAATCTTCTACGATATCTAGAGCCTATTACTGACGGAATGGTAGTTACATATCTTTCAGATCGCCAAATATCAATACGAATGGGCCAGGCATTCTGGTGTCGCGGTCCAGCGCTCTCGACTCGGTTCACCGCAAACGACTTCCCATCTCTACAATCTGGAGATACTAGCAATGAAGACCTTGCATCTTGGTTGCAAGCACAGGTTGAGCTGACGACTCTATTTGGAAATTCCCACGATATTCTTTTCGCGTCAAAAGCACGAACAGTCGAGCTTATCACTCGAGGCGACTATATGAAGTACATAGACGACACAGCTCGGGCGATTTTAGCCTGGAAGCATGCATGGCGGTCAATCAACATTCCAAAATACTTAAAAAGTTGTTTAAGCTTGATGGAGGAGTATCTGAGACTATACGTGAATGCTTTTGCCTTCCAAGCAGTGCTGTACCGCGGGTCTGGGCTTTCTACCTCGCAGCCTGGGTTAAATGGCGAAGGACTGGATTTCCCGGATTCAACGATGGCTAGTGCAGATGCGAGGCCAATATATGAAGCCCTTGATGCCGCAGAGTCATTACTTATGATATTTACTGAGGACTTCGATCCGGAGCTGCATCTGAGGTATTTGCCTGCTCGCTTCTATCTGTGAGTGCAATTTTTCAATCCTCCATCCTGAACCTCAGAAATCCGCAGCCTCAGCTAACGAAAAAAGGTACGAAATCCACTCCTCAGTATTCCTCTTCAAAGCACATGCATCAGGTGCAATCTCAGCAAACAGATACATTCAGACAAAATCGGTAATGGAGCGATTCCTCTCCCGACTGAATTCAATCACTACCGACGAAACCCATATTGCCTCGCACTACGCGAGGCTTTTGCATGTGCTATGGTTCCAGCGAACAGAGAACTCCGCTGCGGAGAACTCTGATCCGAAGCCCGGTGTCTCAAACAGTAGTGATCTTGCTGCCCCCCTCAATTTGGACTTTGGTGCTGCAGGGCAGGGCCAGGGATCATTATTTGACTCGATGGAGTTAGACGCATTTGACACGATCGATAATCTGGATGGGTTTCTTGCTATGCCGCCTGTGTTTCCCTACGATCTATCTATGTTCTTTCAGCCGCAATAATGTGAGTTTTATTGCCATTAGATCCCCGTGAGATCTACGTATAATGGCTGCAAATGGCGGCAGGGTATCTTGCTGCATCTGCAACATGTATAAGTTACCTCACAATGACATATCCGGTGCAAGCCACAAAGAGAGAATGATTGCTGATTGGGGCCATCTAGGGCCCTTTGAAGGTGGGGCAAAGATGGCTATTAAACGCTGCATGGCTTGCATGCCAAGGCGCCACTGTCTGGAAGAAGAACAGTGGATTTACATGTACATCTATGTAAAAGTTACAGATTATGGGTGGCTGGGTGCGCCAGGAGCAAAGAATATTATGATTAGATTATTATCTATGCTATCGCTTGTTGTCAATAACCTTATGTATTTCTTAAATGTGAAGATGCTCAGTATCCTCCGCGAAGCTATGTGCACCAAATGATCAGAACACCTACTTTTAAATCGAACAGGGTGCAACAAAAGGAAATCAGAGTCGTTG
>JAOYNU010079387.1:0-57749 GCA_026745395.1 Tympanopsis confertula | reverse complement strand
ACTTCTTTTCTATACGCCTTCGCCTCCGGCCTTACCCCTCCTCTCCCCTTCCTCTACCTTCCAGGCACACGAATACTATGGTGGAATGCTGATGTCCATGAACGATCCGCCAAGCCCCGTATGACTCTGCTCTAAAAGCATCGACGTCCTGTGCGGGGACGATCAACGAGTTTTCGGTCAAACCCCAACATACAACATGGAGCAAACTACACCGGATGACTCCAGTCGCCCCGTCTCCCCTGGGACGTCCTCTCCAGGCCGACGGGGATCGAAAACCTCTTTGGCGACAAATCAAACCGAGCGAGATAATATGAACGCAGCTCTTCTCGATAAGATGCATACTGCCGCTTACAAGTCCGATTCTCTGACTCTATTTAACGATCTCGCTCCTCCTCCTGTCCCGGTATCCGCAAAGGAAGATAGACTATCATCAGAAGATCATCAGGGAGGGCTCACTGGATTTTATTCTCGTATCCGAGATTCTGTCGGCGGCATGAGAGACATAGTCAGCGGTGGGACCAGGTCAGCGGAGCGGAGCGCAGCAGAGCTGCCTGCACTTAAAACCCCAGGGTCTGAGAGATCGATGGCAAAGTCTGCCTCTGATTTGACATCTAGCGTGGTAGACTATCCACCATCTCATCCCAATTCGTCACAGGGCTCGAGACTACATTCGCCGGTGATCACAAATTTCCAATCAAATGGCCCGGAAGCTAGCTCTCAAACAAACCCGGGCAAGAGCTCTAGGATATCCTCGAAGAGTGCCAGTGTATCTTCAAAAACCTCTATTCCTCCGTCTCCAGGGATCAAAAATAATATTACGCCTCTAACGAAATCGAATGCCCCATCCATCACAGCAGACCCAACAATTGCCCAGGTCCATGCCTTTGGACAAACTCGACAATCTAGGAGCAGCTCCCTCAATCATCCCTCGCAGAGCTTCAAGAATCCCGAATCCGCCAGCCTTGGTAGTAGGGATGGCCCTGTTGAGCCTTTGAGTCAAAGTTCATCGATACTGAATCAAAACTCGTCTCACTCGCCTGTCTTGTCCATCAAGGGCCATGAAAGCTTTCACGAAGATCAATTTGCACCGGAGAATAGTGGAATATTATCTCCAAGTAATCCTGGTCCTGATTTTCAAGATCAAAATCCTGTTCCCACGGAGCAGGCCAGGCTTACGGACCGTGCCTCACAGGCTCCTGTGGCCAGGCCTTCTAAACATTCTGATATCGCGCAGGACCCCACATCAAAGCAACCGGAAAGCCGTTCAAACTCTCGCCTGTCATATCACGATGAGCCAGTCATGCCACTTACACCCAAAACTCTCTCCAGAGCTTCCCCTCGAGCTTCGATATCCAGATCAGGTAGCATATCTTCACATTCCGGGGAACCAACCAACGGAAGCGACATCCAAAGCAAATTGATACCTTCCAGGTCCAGAGAAGATTCCAAGCCCTCAATCCCTAAAGACAGGCTGCCTGGCTATGCAATATCGCGAGCATCTACGGCAGAAACTGCTACCACAGCCTCGTCGCTACCACCCTTGAATACGGCAGTCGGCCGCCGTCCCTGGGTGCCCCAAAGAGAACCCCAACCCCAAGCTATCCATGATGGTATGGTTTCTCAGCTCCGAAGTAGATTGCTGAGCAAGGACTTCTGGATGCGCGATGAGAATGCCAAAGATTGCTTCCATTGTGGCGAGCCTTTCACTACGTTTCGGAGAAAACATCACTGCCGTACATGTGGTCAAATTTTTGACTCGAAGTGTACCCTTCTCATTGCTGGTACTCGTTTCGGACAGCCCGGATCAATTCGTGTCTGCAAGCCTTGCGAGGCGATGATAAATGGCCACGATGATGACTCTTCCGAATTCTCCGATAGCGAACAAAGCCCAATCGTGAATCCTCGGATATCTGAACTCAGCTGGGGGGGTAATCCTCGAGCCTCGTTTGACGACGACGATTCATCTTCGGTTGTGTCTCAGTCTATTGACCATGTGCTCAGGACCCCTACTCTCGCGATCCCAGCAACGCGCCGTGCTGGTGAGGGGCATAACCACCGGTCTGCTGTTCTTGAAATAAAACCAGATCGGTCCCTGGCACGACCAACATCCTCCCGGTCTCTCAGATCTTCAATGGGTGGCAGGCCACTTGGTCATAAACGCCATCATTCGCGACCACAGTACATTCGAAGCCTGAAACCTTATCATGACGATCGAGCGCCCTTCCAGCGTCGATATGCAGATGAGTACAGCGCTGGGTCTCGTCTGCCCGCTTTTCACAAGGACAATATCATTGATCCTGATCTGGCTCAGTATCTTTCTGACGACGCTTCAAGTGGCGATGAACAGCCGAGTTTAATGTCTACTCTTGCAGATAACCAGCTGTCCAAAAGTGGTGGCGATAATGACCGTGCTCTCTTCGGTGGTCTTTTTGCCGCCATGAAAAAGGGGAGATCTGCATTTGGAGACCGAAGCTCTCCTAGTGTAAACCCTTCTGCTCGCGATGCAGATGAGGCAAGCATTAGTAGCTCAAGGGCTGTCAACTTACCTCGTTCTTCCCGTCGCCGAAATATGAGCGTTGCCAGCAGTGTACATCGTCCATCTCCCAGGGTTTCGAAGGATATGATCGTGTCTCCCGATATCCCAGAGAATGTGTTGCTCCCCAATCCCCGGAGTGGGCGTACCAAACAAACCCGAAGCTCGTCGATGAAAGGCACAGGAGCGCCGCCAGTCGAATTGAATAAGGCCAGCTTGGAGCACGTGCGAAAGCTACTCAGACAGCTTCTCGTTGAAGCTGCCGTGCCCAGTGATGATAGTTGGGAGACTGCGCTGATGCCAATTCTACTGAAAGCGGCAGATGAGGTTACTCCTGACGTTTTTCACGGTGATGACATGGACATTCGCCACTACATCAAGCTTAAGAAAATCCCAGGCGGCAAGCCTGGCGATACGTCCTACATATCAGGGCTCGTATTCACAAAAAACTTGGCCCTGAAGAACATGCGACGAAGCATTCTACACCCGAACATCTTGATTCTCACCTTCCCCTTGGAGTATGCACGCCATCAGCAGCAGTTCATGAGTCTTGAGCCGGTTATCCGACAAGAGCGTGAATTTCTTGAAAATCTTGTCAGTCGGATTTTCGCTCTCCGTCCCACTCTACTTCTTGTTGAGAACAACATATCTGGGCTGGCCCTGGAGCTGCTCCAACAAGCTGGTATTGCGACAGCGTATAATGTCAAACCGTCTGTGCTTGAGGCAGTTTCAAGATGCACTCAAACTAGGATTGTGACATCCATGGACAAACTACTCACAACAACATTGCATAGTGAATGCGGTAGCTTTGATGTGAAGACATATGTTCATGCCAACCGGAAGAAAACTTACATATACATATCGGGCTGTCCGAAAGCCCTGGGATGTACTATTGTCTTGCGCGGCGCAGAGGAAAATGTTCTTGCCAAGGTCAAAGAGATCACAGAGTTTATGATCTATGTTGTCTACAACTTACGGCTTGAAACGTGTCTCATACGGGATGAGTTTGCGAAATTGCCAGCTTCATGTATTGACGAAGAACAAATGTCGACTGATGATGTGGACAAGCCTCAAGCGCTCGTCGCTGCAGAGAACGTTGCATCTACAGAAACGGGGCTGTCTCAGACCATGAGAAATAATAGGCCCACTGATGGTTCTACGAGTCAAGCGCCAACTACGGCAGATTCCATGGTGATTCCTGACAATGTTCCACTCCCGACTTACTACAACAACATGCTTCAAGATCACAAAACGAAGCTTCTGTCTGCCTCTCCTTTTGTCAAGTACGAGCCTCCCTACCTGCTCATGCGCGTGAGAGACCTTGAACGACGACTCGATTATTTAAAAAGTCTGCGAGACCAAGACGGATACTCTGATCAAAGTGCTGAAGAAAAGACCAAGCCGCAAAAATTCATTCTTATCACCCCGGAGATGGTTCATGAGTCCCCTCATGATGCCCCTCCAAAGGTAAAGGAGGTTCTTCGCGCGGCACACGATGCGGAATATGATAGGGTTCTCTATCCCTATCAGACTCAAAAGCGACAGTGGGAAGCTTATGTCGCTGGCAACTCAACCATGTTTGATCCCTACGCGCATCAAAATCTCGTTGTCCTCTACAGTCTGGTATGCACCACCACGTCAATTCCCTGTTCAGGGCCCGACACGTTTGCCATTGAGTTTTACAACGAGCATGGAGATGACGTGATGTTCGAGCCTGACTGCACTATTGGGCAATATGTTGAAGACCTATGTCATACAGCAAATTCTGTGTGCACGGCCAATGGTTGCGAAAAGTTCATGATTGAACACCATCGACAATATGTCCACGGCGATGCTCAAATTAGTGTTCTTATGCAGCCCCATCCCTCCAAGGTACGTGGGATGCAAAACACTGTCTTGATGTGGAGTTCCTGCAAGATCTGTGGCAATGAAACTCAAGTCACTCCGATGTCAGAAGCAACATGGAAATACTCCTTCGGCAAATATCTTGAGATTTGTTTCTGGGGTAGGAACTTGCACGCCCGTGCCGGTGTTTGCCCCCATGACCTCCAGCGAGATCATCTGCGATATTTCGGATATCAGGATATGGCCCTTCGCATCCAGTACGACAAGATCCACATTCTAGACATCGTCGTTCCTCGTCCACGTGTCACCTGGAAAGTTGATAACGATCTCAGGATGAAAAATGACGTCTTCATCCGCACTGAGAAGCGCCTTACCAAGTTTATGATGTCTGTTCACGCGCGCCTGGAGAGTATCAACGTGAAGAGTGTCATCCCTGAGCTACTCGGCGAATGCGAGAAAGAGATTGCAAACCTGACAAAAAAGGCTAAAGAGGACCAACTTGCCTTGATTCAAAAATTGCAAGATAAATACACTGACTCTCATTACTGGGAAATCATTCCTCTCAACGAGGCGTTACGCTCAGTTCAAGAAAGAGTGGTCGAATGGGACACAATATTCGTCGACTTCGAGAAAAAGTATCTCCCATCTGAGAAAGACATCAAGCGACTTGCCGGCTTGCAAATCAAAAAGATATTCCTTGACAAGGATGCCTCTGCTAGTCCTGAGGACACTTTGCACACTCCACCAGATGCAGAGGATGAGAACACCCAAGAAAATGAAAAGCCACGCATGCTTCGTCGCATGACTTTGTCTCCTGAAAAGGCCCAAGACGTGCTGGTCTCTGTCGTGGAAGAAGACGCTGGCAAAAAGTATCGGGGAGCATTGCCAGCCGATGCTGAAATATCTCCCTTGCCCACACCGATGGATGAGTCTGTTCTGGCCCCTGAGGCCATCGGCGGGAAAAGAGCTTCCCCACAAGATGAAGCTGTTTCTCAAGAAGAGGTCCGATTCCTTGATTTGGCTGTCCCAGCTGATCAGTCTTCAGTGGCCGGGGCTAGCCCCTGCCAGATTGATAATGTGGCTTCGGATCTTGATCAAGTCGTTCAAGAAAGAGCTCCAGATGACCCATCGCAGCAAAAAGCTTCTCAAGATGGTCAATCCAAGTCAAAGGATGGAATCTACAAGTTTCCAAGCACTCCACCAAATCGACCCTCTGGGATTCCAAGACTTGCCGAAGGAGCGTTTAGGCGATCTGCCCAGGGTCGATCACCTCCACTTTTGCGTGCTCAATCTCAGCCGCCCCAGCAGGCTGACGATAAATCTGGAGCCAATGTACCTTTCGGGATGTTAAAACATGCCTCGACCGCTTTGGAACCAGGGAGCCCTCAAGCTGAATCTAGCAAACCGTCAGAAAAGAAGCTCAAAGAACGCCTAGGTTTGACGGCTTTGAAGAATGGGCGGTTCCCTTCAGGGCACTCCTTCATCCCGCGGTCCACGCCCAAGCCCCCCAAACCCCCACGAGCTAAGAATGTCCCAAGTCTGACAAGACACTTTGAGCAGCTAAGTCGGGAATTTGAGAAAGAGCGACAGCGAGAACGACAGCGACGAGCCGCTCGAAGCACACAGTCGCGTGCATTTCCGCTTGCCTCGTCCAAGCCTATTGTGGAGGTGTATCGAAACGTCAGGGAGGCTGTTGGAGAACGAGAGCCCCGAGTTGACGGGGAAGAGCCTCTTGTTCTAGCCCCACGGCTCCCAGTCGACGAATCAAGTCGCAAAAGCGATGAATTCATGAGCAAGTCAACCCCTGAAGAATCAATCACCAAGCCAGATTCTGCCGAGGCTATTCAAGGGTCCTTCGAGCGTGATGGCGCTCTTCGCTCAGACTCGCGCCTCATGCTAGAGGGGGAGCGAGATGATGTCGCCACTGATGATGAACGAAACACAGCCGAAGAACTTCACCCCGTGGATTCGCAAGAAGAGGTCAAAATGCCTGAAGAAGAGTCTTTCAAAGATCTAGGAAAGCATGAGCGCACAACACTGCTGAAGATGTTGACCAATTTCTGGTCGGAGAGATCCGCTAGTGGATGGACCACTCTAGAATATCCTCTCAGTGTGATGGACCATGTCTTTGCCGATTCCGATATCGTCGTGAGAGAAGATGAACCCAGCTCCTTGGTCGCGTTCACTCTCGATCATCCCAACTACAAAGAACAGCTGGCAATCAGTCAACAGAAATATCAAACTGAAGACGGGCCTTCAACCTCAGGCAGTGATCTCGAAGAAGCCAATGAGGTTCGTGTTGAGCAAGCCCTCTTGCAGTCCAAAAGTACCCATGTTCTATACCACTATACGGAGGGTCAAGCCAAAATGTGGTGCAAAGTATTCTATACGGAGCAATTCCACGCTCTTCGTACAAAGTGTGGTGTGGCTGATAGAATTGTGGAATCACTTTCTCGCTGCGCAAAATGGGACTCAAAGGGTGGTAAAACTCGATCATTGTTTCTCAAGACACTTGATGATCGATTCATTCTGAAATCACTCTCTACTATCGAGACTCAGGCTTTCTTGAAGTTTGCGCCAGCCTACTTCCAGATCATGTCCGAGGCTCTTTTCCACGAACTTCCTTCTGCGATTGCAAAGATGTTTGGATTCTACCAAGTTACGATCAAGAACCCTGTGACCGGTACAGAATTCAATTGGTTCTTGCTTCTCATGGAGAACCTTTTCTATGACCGTGTTCCAAACCGGATCTTCGATTTGAAGGGCTCTATGCGAAACCGCAAGGTGGAAAGCACAGGTGAACGTGACGAGGTACTCTTGGATGAGAATATGGTTGATTTCATTTATGAGACCCCGCTTTTCTCGCGCGAACACTCCAAGAAGCTACTCAGTCAAAGCGTGTGGAACGACACCCTATTCCTCGGTCGCCAGAATGTGATGGACTACTCCCTCATGATTGCGATTGATGATCAACGCAGCGAGCTCGTCGTTGGCATCATTGACTGTATTCGCACATACACTTGGGACAAGAAGCTTGAATCTTGGATCAAAGATCGAGGCTTTGCTGGCGGTGGTCGAAACCGTCCTACAGTGACGAGTCCAAAAGAATACAAATACCGGTTCCGGGAGGCAATGGCAAGATATGTCCTCCAAGCACCAAGGTAAGCACAGTCCCTTTTCTTTGCGTAACTCTATTCGAAATCAGAACTAACATACCTAGTTGTTGGCATCAATTCCAGGGAATGGCCCCAATCTCGCGATACCCTGACCAGAACTACTCGAACATGACCGACCTTGACATGGATAGATGGGAATAGACTAATCTTTTGGTCTGAAAACCATAATTCCAACCATACATGACTGACTTTCTTATATCGACCTTTCTGTATTATGACTGATGAATGATGACCTAAATGCCAATGAATAATGTCCTGAAGATTACATGATTGTTTGCAATACCTGTCATCTTTGGACCTCGGTCAATGTGCATGATTATATAGAACATACCAAACAAGACACCTGTGTGATAGCTGAATATAACTCAAATTTGGAATTTATTTATCGAATTATCTGCTCTTGAACATTTGTAATTGTATAGAAATGCGGAATATTCCATTCGCTTAGGCAGATCTGCAACGCTGACAACGTTGAAGCATTGCTGATGGCAGGGATATTGAATGATCATTTGCTCACAAGAAGTGAAACATTAAGCTCACTGGTCAGCATGTCAAAAAAAAACAGTCATCAGGCCATACTACGGCTCCTCAGCTAACCGGGAAGACCTACCTAAGATTCTGCGCCAAATTCCCTGTGGTGTTACTTTTCGGGACTCCATTGACCCGAATGTTTCGGCAAATATCGGAACCCACTGGGCCGCAAAGATTTGTGTTTAGCCGGGCATGTTCTGAGAATGCTTCCTTCTTGACATCAATCATATATTCTGGACATGAAATGTCTTTTGGAAACTCTGCAGAAGAGTGCCGGTTAATATCGGCTGTGTGGGGGAGTATGCAAAGTTGCCGGGGTTGGCTTTAAAGTTACTTTTGCACATGGGAAAGCCTCGGCGCCGGGCATTTTCGTAACGCCTTCCCCCCGCAATTCCTGTCTTGCTCCGCGTCGACTTCTTTTTCTCCTTTTCAAATCTCTTCTCTCCTGAACACGGGGCTGAGAATTTGCTAAAATGCTGCTAATGTCGCAGTATCTACCGGCGATGCGCTGAATTCTACGCGACAGCGCCGCTGCCCAACTCTACAGGCTAACGCGCGGAATCGACTAACAAAACTGAACTGCAGCAAAAATCCCGGTTTATTCATTTTTGAAGGGGACTTGTCTAAGCTAATTAACATCGCACTTGACCTGAAGGCATAAGATTCGTCTCATATACATGGGAAATGCATTACCATCCTCGAAACGCAGCAATAGTCCAGACCGCGAAGCAGGAACGAGGTTGGCTTTCGGTGAACGGTTGAAGGAAATTAGGAACACAAAGGAAATAAAGCAAGGTATTTATCCCACCATCGCACCGACGTTAAACATGACTGGAAATGTTGACGCATAGATCTGACCAGATTACAGTCTACTGTGGGATCAGATTTACTCCATGGCCAAACCGAGGTCCTCCTCGGCGGGGACCACACGAACGGTGTTGGTGTGGCCCATACCGCCGCGCCAACCCTGGACACAGACGATGGGGTCGCCCTTGTTGATAACTCCGAGCTTGAGACCGTGGTTGATACCCCACTTGAGGCGGCGGTCGACATCCTCCTGCCAGATCTTGACGTTGAAGTCGGGCTTGGTCTCGGGGAAGTAGAAAGGCCAGACACCACGGTACAAGTGAGAGTACTGGAGAATACTTGTTAGCGTATGATATGTTGCAAGGTTCTGATCGCAAACTTACTCGGGAGGCAACGTCGTTGCGGGTGACCATGAGAATGGGGCACACGGGGCGGTACTTGGAGAGGAGACGGGCAGTGCGACCGCTGCAAATTTGTCAGTTCATGTGCTGGAGGGGAGTTATATCTTCGGGATATCATACCTGGTGGTCAAGACAATAATGGCACCAGCGTTCAGCTCCAGAGAGGCACTGACGGCGGCCATGGCAATGGACTCGGAAGTCTCGGTGGGACGAGGAGCCAAGTTACGCAGCTCATCGAAGACACTGAAGTGAGGAATGGCGACCTCAGCCAGGAGACAGGTCTCGTGCATCATCTTGACGGCCTCGCAAGGGTAGTTACCCTTGGCGGTCTCACCAGACAACATGACACAGTCGGCACCGTCAAGAACGGCGTTGGCAACATCGGAAACCTCAGCACGAGTAGGGCGAGGGTTGTATGTCATGGACTCGAGCATCTGAGTGGCACAGATGACGGGCTTGCCCTTGATGTTGCACTTGGCGATCATCATCTTCTGGGCAAGGAACACCTTGGGGGCGGGGATCTCGATACCAAGGTCACCACGGGCGACCATGACACCGTCGGTCTCCTCGAGAACCTCGTCGAAGTTGTTGACACCCTGCTGGTTCTCGATCTTGGCAATAATCTGGATCTCCTTGCCCTCCTCGCCAAGGACCTCACGGATGGCCTGGATGTCGCTGCCGCGACGGATAAATGAAGCGAACACCATGTCGACCTTGTTCTTAACACCAAACTTCAGATCGCTAATGTCCTTCTCGGACAGAGCGGGGAGGTCTACATCGGTACCGGGCAAGTTCACACCCTTGCGGGAGGAGATGTTACCGTTGTTAAGACACTTAACACGAAGGGTCTTGTCATCCACAACCTCAATAACCTCGAATGACAGAATACCGTCATCGACGTAAATGAGCTTACCAGCGGAGATAACCTTGGTGATATTCTTATAGTCGAGGAACCTGTGAGACCGCCGCTTGTTAGCTTCTAGTCTTGTCCGCGAGACGCAATGCCGAAAAAGTCTGTTCCCACAACTTCCCAGCCTTTGGAGTTCCTTACATGTTCTTATCGTCACTAGCGGTGGCATAGGCTTCATCGGTGGTGATGTTGAGCTCAGTGCCAGCCTTGATGGGGATATCGGCATCACCGACCGTGTTACCGGTACGGATCTCAGGGCCCTTGGTGTCAAGGGCAATGGCGAGAGGACGACCAGTCTGAACACGGGCAGCCTCACGGGCGTGGTCGATAACAGATTGGTGGTACTAATGCCAAGGTCAGTCAATGCCTGATGGGGGAATTTAGGTCCCAAGGTCGGCAAATCAGGAAATCTCACCTCATATGAACCGTGAGAGAAGTTCATGCGGACAACGTTCAAACCAGCTGGGATTTTCAATCAGATCTCATCATTGTCGTCAGAATTGGCGATGGATATCTTACCAAGACGGAGAAGGTTAATCTTCTCGACGGAGTTGGTCTTGGGACCTAAACAGCGACTGTGCGTTAGCAATGTCTTTCGAGTCTATATGAACGAGCATTCCATTGTCTCTTATCGAGACTTCCATGAAAACGATGCGTTACGGGACATACCAATGGTACCGATGATGGAGGTGCGACGGAAGTTCTTCCCAGGCACCATCTCGGTGTTGAGCTTGGAAGTCCATTCCAGCTTCATGCGGTTGGAAAGGTGGTCGAGGGAAGAGCTGGCCGCCATTGTGACTGCTGAACAAACTGATGGAAGCTGGATAGCAGAAAGGAGGATTGCAAAGGTGCAAGGGGTGTGGAGGGGAAAGAAGAGAAGAAGTTGAATGAGGGGCGGGAGGGAAAAATGTCGGCCGATGCTATCTCCGCCTTTTTGGGGAACGCCGCTCTGTTCCAGTAGTCTACCCGCCGCACTAGGTTACCACGTTGACCCAGAAAAAAAATATCAAAATCCAGATAATCAAGCTACGCGGTGCCGGTGAACAAGATGGGCTCTCCGGACTCCTAGGATCTACGTATGGAGGTAGTAATCGTCACTCTTTGCTTTTGACCTGGTATTGTCTTGGCTCTTGGCTATGTATCTTCGCCCACCGAAATTTTGGCCCCTCACTACGGAGTACGGACAATCGGCACCAGCGGCCATGGTCATAAAGAAAAAGAAATGCATGCAGCATGACAGGCGGAGCAGAGTGGCAAGCCCCGTGCCAGTCTTGCCTGCGTAGATTGGAGTCTTCTCTATCGAAACGTGACAAATTACAACACCCAATTCGATACACGATCTTAGACAGAAACGGATTCTCGGTGGGCTCCGGCTTTATCGCTTATCGCTTATCGATAGTGCGATAGTCAGCCACACGGCCAGCCACAGGAGGCTGGTGCCGTGACCGCCTTATGTAATAATGCCGGAGGCTGGCTGTCATGTGATATTGGGCCTGTGATCGTGTCGGGTGCTCCCATCAGCTGTCGTTGCTACCTGCCCAGTACTTTTGAATCATTTGTGTCCAAAACCCTCAGATTCTGCTTTCGAGCTCGCTAAAGCTTCTTTTACGAACATAACATCTCCTCAACATCTGCAATCATGGTATGAACCTTTAATGCACGCCGGTTAACGGCTCCATGCAAGATCAAGACTCACCGTCTCTACCCGAACAGCTCGGCCGTCTCACCCACTACGCTTTTGACGCGGTTCTTTGTGAGTCATTCCGTGCAAGATCTAAAGATCAATATCATTTCTTGGACATGGACTTATACCCTCTATAGTCTCCGCATTCCTGGCAGGCGTCAAGCGCTCCACTGGTCTCACGTAAATACTACCCCGAGCCCTACCTCTTTGACGAACTCCCCATCCCGCCTTGGAAATCGTTATACAGATCTCAGAATAAAACGCTAACTTGTTGGACTCCCGCGCACCCCCTCGGGCTGTGTGCAAGCGGGTGTCACCTCAGCCCCAGTCTCAAATCCGAAACCCTCTCTGATAACAAAGACGTGAAGCGCTGGATCGATAACTATCTTGGAGTCGGCGACTGGGTCATGGACCAGTCTGTCGCTGTCATGGGCGCCTCGCCCTGGTTCGAGCGCCGTCGCTAAACGGCTCACACCTTTTTTTTACGAGCATCCTCACGAATACATCATGACAATACCACCTTGCTCGCCTCCTCATTGCACGGAAGTCTAGGCTTCAAAGACATAACATGGCTCATGGGTTTCTCTTTGGGAGAAAAACGAGGCTTTTTGTACAGTAGTGTCTGACTTGGGCCTTTCTGACTTCTGCGCCTGTCCTGATGGCTTGATCTATGATTTACGGCCACATCTTCCCTCTTCTTCACACCTCCCCATTCGAATCATGCTTGAGTTACGGCGTTCAGGCTCTTTTTTGCTACGGCGATACCTCTCAACCGTTCATGTGCTACATTAAGTCTATACGAAATCGACTCGGTGTTGTGAAAGAAGTCTGTGTTCACAAGAGCTCTCCCATGGAGAGCCTCGTAGTGTATTCTATCCACCGTGCGCAGGATATGGCAATGGATCTGAGAATGATGAAGTAGAGCTTATGATACCTGGAGACCTCTGGGGGTAGCAGGTATATGTTTCACGAGGTGGTAGAATAATAACCCCCCGAGACCGGTAGCTATGTCTGAAGAACGGCGTCAATATTGACTCGCCTGAAGCACGAGATATGGCCAAGTTCTTCCCAGTAGAGCGCTATATAATCGCTGGAAATCAGGAATAATTGAGCGCGGATGAATGAGTCTAAATCCTAATGTTAGTTGCTGACCTCCTTCGCGCCATAAAATATATGAAGAGTGATAGCTACTTACCATCATGGAACCCACGACCAGCAATATGGCCCAAGCAACGAACAACACGAGCACCTTCAAAGGGATCTTCCTGTGCGATACGGATAAACCCACCAGGACCTATGTCATCCGCCTTGAAGGATAGCTCCCCACGAGGGACGTTCGGGTCACCTGTCAGTTTGATTGCCTGTAGGCTGCCGCCCGGCATGACCGGCTGGTCAGTATCCGAATCTTGGGCGACTTGACCAGGAGATGATTCTAAATTTGCGGTGTTGTCTGCGATGTCTCCATCTGATTGAGTGAATAACAAGAATTCGCATCCATGGGCATTGTAATCCCCAACCCAAATTCCCTGGTAAGGCTTCTCTGGTGTAGGTATATACACACTAGGTTCAAGAGTCGCGTAATTCGCCACGCTCTCTTCCCGAATCGGCGTAACAATCAAGCCAGGGTTAGCCCAACGTCGAATGCCGAAAGCAAAATCTGCAATTTCAGAAGAAGGCGTTGATTGCTGCTCAGGCGAATATCGCACTATGCGGTTCGCGGTCGGAATGATAGTGGGCGGCCACAATGCCTGAGAATCAAGCGTCTCTGTATAATGCTTCCGCCGGAGGAGAAGCGAGCTGAATACATGGTGAGCTTCGGCTTGCATGGGCATTCGAAGTTCTCCCTCCCAAGGCTCGCCGATAAACATTCGTGCACTTGGGTCGTGATCTTTGAGAAGAAGGACAGGATCATCAAGCCACAGTTTAACCTCAGGCTGGAAGGTTTGAATAATAACCTCAGGATTTTGTGTCCAGAGACGCAGCATTGGACGGCCACGCTCTGCTACAAGACGGTAGGCTTCAATGACACCCCTTCGGTTATCATACCGAGCCAGAATCAGGTTTCCGGTATGCTCATTGTCTGCAAACCAAATCTTGTGTTTTGGAATAAACCAGTATGGCGCATGAGTGATGTACAGACGACGGAATGATGGGAAAAGGCCTGGGTCTGTGACCGGAATTGGAAGGTTTGTATTGACATGGTTCGCCCACAGGCGATCGTCGAAAGCATGATGAGCGAAAGTGCGACAAGTCTGCGAAGCTCGCGCAAGGTCGCGAGGAAAAAGATACGAAAATATCTCGAGGAATAATTCTACTGGAAGCTTTTCCAGAATCGAGATCGATTCGACGCTCGCACTGCGGGGCTCCTCGTGGATGCCGTCAACCGATTCGTGAAGGTCACGCAAGCCGTGCTCGCTCTCCTGCTGCTGTGGGGCCTATTCGATGAATTAGCCGCGTGATCGTAGAAATGACAAAGTTTTCAGCTTGATGAACGCACTTGATCTTGCAGGATCTCACCCGCCATCTCGTCTGTATTGCTCATAGCGGAATCGAGGGGAGGGACTAGCTGCAGGTGGACGGAGTCAGATCTTAGCGGTAGCTCAGATGACATCACAGCCAAGTGGCACAATGAGGAAACATAGTTGAATCTTTCTGTGAAAGAAGGCTATTACGAAGCCGAAAAAGCAACGAAAATCCCCTCAAACGATTCTCCACACGGGCACTCCTCCCGCGCCAGGCGCATTCACAGGAACTCGTTGATGAGGGGTGCGATAAGAGATATACTGATAGCAGCGATAAGCCGGAGAAGCGGCGAGGAACCGACGGGTATTCATTAATCCGGGGTTTATCCTAATTCACTATACAATTAGGCTGGGGGGTCAAAACAACTTAGAAGTATTTATGCCAGTGTGGGGTAGACCCGTCCCAGGCAGCCGCGTCGTCTTCAAATTGAAGCTGCGGCTCAGAGCTGTGGGTATATAGTGACATCCAGAAGAAGATTCACCGATGAATGGAACGAAGATGGATGATGGAGAAACAGAGAAGAGAAGCGAACGTTGAAGTTTTAATAGGCCAAGGCGGAGATCTCCCGTATCCATCGGTATATTAACAGGCGACGTAAGTCATAATTGGATTAAGCATTCATCTGAGATTGATTCAAGTCCGTGTAAAATAGTAGCCATGTGTCACGCGCACGTATGTACTTTATCAATAGCCGATAGGAATCAATGACAAGCATCTTTCGCTCCCATCAAGCTCTCGCACCATAGTGCAACACCATGCTTCGTTCAGAGCTTAACGAGAATCGATTTGTCACGCCGACTGGATGTAATGCCCATGCGTGGCGTCCCTCAAAGTATCTACACTGTATCTACACTGTATCTACACTTTGTGTACTTTGCAGGAGTAAGATCTTTAGATTTGAAGCTACGAGACTCTGGCCTGATTGTCCGGGAGATTACATACTAGACTAGATACAGTTTAGTGGCAGTCCAATAACGATCGAGGGGGTCCGTCTAACGCGACTCTGCCTGAGGCCGAAATATCCACCCGAATCAGAAGCTTGTTTACATTCGCCGGATTAGGAAAGCAAATGACTGTGGCACGCGCAGGGGGAGTGTGCTGCCTGCAGGGCCCCACTGTTTGTTTATGTTGTGATCTATAGAACTCGAGCTTTTAAAACCAATCGACATACTCCTGCAGGGGGTCTTTGTTTTGTTATTCGCCACAACGCGATTACTTTTCGACTATTCCCACTTGCCTGCTTGATAAACATCTCACAACTTTTACATTTTCTGCCTATCTGTTTAAAGATACTCGAGGCCGCCTCGAGTCAACTCAGAATGGAGACCAGAAACATGGGACGAAAGCGATGCAACAGCTCCATCTCCAATTCACGGAGCTCGTCGCCTGTTGCTGCTCGGACCAGACAAAGTACCACCGCGCCACAGAATGATGCTACACAGAAGCCAGCAAGCACTCCGAAACGATCTAGGAAACGGGTCCGTTTCTCTGACCCAGGCCCCCAACTGCATGATACTGGCCTCGGTAGCACTGGATTGACTCCTGCGATGAAGCGGACCTCCTTCGACACCCGATCCGCAAGGCCGAGCACACCGAGTAGAAAATCAAGACGCCGATCAGCTCCAACACCTGGCCCTCGAAGGTCTCTTGACCTAACAGGGCCATGTGATGATGACCACGATAGAGTCATCCAGTTCACGCCGCTTCGTCAAATTCTGGACATGCGCACCAAACGGAGGATACGCCGAACAGGTCTGAGTGATGAAATCAACCGTATTCAACGCGAGAAACGCGAGCATGTGTCGTTCGAGAAGAGCCTGGCAACTCTACTCCAGGAGCGAGATGCCCTGGAAGAGGAGCTGAAGTCCATGAAACGGAGCCGAGAAACTTCAGACCAACCTCCAGCGTACGACTCGTTCTGGACATCGCCTCGCGTTAATACCCAGCAAGTAGAGGAACAGACTACCCTCATTCGGGACGATGCTTTGCAATCCTCGAACCAAGATTATGAGGAATCGGCCGCCTCTGTCCAGAACGATGGAGACACATTCATGCTGCACGAGAGCGCCATTATGACATCGGACTCACCGGTGTTCAGACCCTCGAACATGCACCATTCGCCAATTCCCGGGGGCTTCACTCTTTTTGAAACCATGAGCAACGAAGCTTCTACACAAACAACCGGAACTGAACAGTCGGAACAGTATGCCGTTCATAATGTCGCACGCGATTTGGAAGCAGCGAGAAGTGAGAAGCATGAACTCTTCAGTGCATGCCGCTCACGAATGCCCGCATTCCAGAATTCTGAAATCGGCGACATGCTTCGCCAGACAACACCGCCACCGGACTTCTTGGAAAACGTCCTGGTGACGCTGACCACTGCTCTATCGCGTGCTTCTGATGCTACTCAGACCCTAGAAGGCATTAGCGAGCAATGCTCTAGCCTGGGCTTTGCCGGTACGAGCACGGATGATGTTTTGTCAGATATGAAAGATCACTTCCGCACAGCACGCCTTGAGCTGGAGCGGGCCATTCCCGGGGAGACCGCAAATGTAAGCCTAGAAGATGGCAAGGCTACGCTCAGCACTTTGGTGAAGCGAGTCAAGTCGCTGGCTAGGGAGCTTCGATCTGAGCGTAAATACCATTATGGCTCGCTAGGTCGCGAGAAGGCTCTTCGTGGCCAATTTGACAACTTATTGCATCGGTACGAGGCTGCTGCCGACAAGATCAGCAATCTTGAGGACTCGATCGCATCTTCTGCAAGCGACATGCTTCACACTAGAATGCGCATGCAAGATCTTGAGAGCGAAGATCATGAGAAGACTGTCGGAATTGTCCGATTGAATTCTGCCTTGGACAAGTACCATGATGATATGAAGGGGCTTGAAGACCTCGTTAGCAATTTGGAAAATGAGAACTCCGCAGCAAAGGAGAAATACATGCAACAAATCACCCAGCTCCGAAAACAACTGGCAACAGAGCGAACAAAGAGATCCGCCATTGAGATCTCCGCTTCCGAGTCCGAAGCTCGTATCCGCCGCCTCGAAGAATCCGTTGAGCAAAACCGCATTCGCGCCTGCGACCTCACCGCACAAGCAGAGGCACTGGAAAGAGAACACGAAAACGTTCTTAAGACTGCCCAAGACAAGGCAAACCAACGTATCCAGCAACACGAGCAAGATGCCGGGATTCTCAATGTCCGAATCTCAGACCTCACCACCTCCCTCGACACCGCCCGTTCAGAAGCTCAACGTCTTCGTCGTCTTAACGCCGACTTGGAAGACCAGCTTCATATGGAGATGGATGCTCGCGATGAGCTCATGGACAAATGGGCCGCGGAGCAAGCGCGCTCATTTGCTCTCATGAAAGAGACTGTCGGTTCTGAGCGGCGCAAAGCCAAGGCGCGCGCTGCGAACTGGGAACTCAAGTCGGATGATTTGATGTCTGATGGAACCACTGTTAATGGCAGTGACCCTATCACACCTGTTAGCATGACTCGATTTGTTGATGTTGAATGTGGTCGGGGCAAAGACCGCAGGCGTATGGATAGTGGGGTGGGGATTCTCGCCGAGGAAGAGCTCTTGGAGTCCGAGAACATGATGGGTCTCCAACGGGAATTGGGCTCAGAACCCGATCTGCCCAGCTTGAACATGCTGGAGTAGACTATTTGCATTCATTTGGTTCATTTCTTTTGTCGATACTTATTTTCATTTGTGGCGTTAATCTGCCCACTCGCATATACTACCATTGGAGTTGATTTGAGAATTGAAATCAAAAATTAGTATTTGTAATCACACATTTTATGAAGATATCCCTTGGGTCTCTCCGCCTCGTGGCATTTGTTTAGCACGCCAGCGCTCTGCAGCTTCGTTCACACATTCATTCATCATCAGCATATCTCGTAGAAAACTGGTTCCTGAAATCGAGCCCTCTTTATCAGCGCCCTCTAAAGGTGTATTGATCCACGAATACAAAAGTTGCACAAAAATAGAGCAGAGCTGCGTACCGGGCCAACGCAGTGGAGTCTCGACATGGATCTCCACCAGCGGCCTGCCGATTAAGTTCGACAAGTCTATCGAAAGAAGCAGGACTGTATGGATCATTTCAAAACCCTGAAAGAACGCAGTTTTCGAAAGCGCGGCGAAACATCTCCGGGCAGGAAATGACGGCATGGCCAGTTTGGTTGCAGCCGACACAGGTCTAGAGATAAAGTCAGTGTTCTCATCTCGTCTGGTTTAAAGCATGATTACCAGTATGTCTGGTAGGATAGTCTTACGGAAGGTTGAGAGGACATTTTTCAAGTGTTCGTGATGCAGTGAGAAAACCCAGGCAGGTTGTTTTCCAAGTGGTGGAGTGGGTTTGGATCGACGCGGGGAAGAAGGAGGCAAGTGTCATTTCAGCGAGATGATGCCCAGGTGAGTTTTAAGGTTGTTGTGTGAATCCTTCGCAGCCTTTGCCAAGGCAACAAAAGCGGAGTGATTTCACCTAGGGGAACAATGGATTTGAATAGCCCATGGGCTTCTAGTTATTTATACATGAGGTCGAAAGCCCCTATATCCGTAAACTCTTTAAAGACTCAAGAGTGCGTAAAACCCATGAATGAACTTGAATACCTGGACATGCTGTCCACAATGAAATAGCTTTCAAAACATCAAAGCTTTGCCCAAGCAGGCTGATGAGATCCACACCCAGTTTCTGGGTGTTTCCTCATCAGCGCGTTTGCTCTATCTATATGGAGCTCTCCGCTTGGCTATTTGGTTATTAGCGTTCCAGTCCTTCTTTCCTCTTCCTTCCTCCATCTCTCCAGATAGCAGATTTATTTATTCATTTCCATTGCAGTCCTTCCATGTGCTCTCTGGGGTCTCTCTTTGCCTGAATTCATCACAGGCTTATCGTAATTCTTGTGCGAGTTCTCGGTGATATTACTCTACCCTATGGCTGCGCATAGCCTTTAAGAATTTGCCCCACTCGTTTAACTTAAATCAAAACAAGCTTTGTGCATCGATAGTAGCAAGGATAGATTCTATACTACGGGTCTACGATGCCCTCTAGTATAAGTGTATAACTTCAATCAATTGGGAATCTATATATTAAAAAAGCGCTTCTGATGGTATCTGAAATATCACAAAACATAATCCAACTCCATATCAAAGTTTTTAGGCATGCTTAGGAGCCAAAGTGTCCGTTGTTGAGAAGTTATCCGAATCCTTCTGAGCAGGGCCCTCGGTGGGGTACTCCTTGTCCTTTCCAGGCTTTCCGAACAAAGCTCCAAACAGCTGGAAGATGTTGTTTGCGCGCCAGACCATTGTATAGCCAACAAGGATACCGGTGATAACCATCTCATCTCTGAAAGCAGGGTCGTTGGCTCTGGGGCCCATCAACTCGACCTTGCCGATCTTCTTCAAGCCCCATAGGTTGGCTGTGAATTTGGCGAGAGGAACCTGGTTCTCGTCGACACAGACGAAGTCCCACTTGGTCAGACCGCAGTCTCCAGACCAGGTAACAACCT
The DNA here is from genome assembly GCA_026745395.1 of Tympanopsis confertula. NCBI lineage: Eukaryota > Fungi > Ascomycota > Sordariomycetes > Coronophorales > Scortechiniaceae > Tympanopsis > Tympanopsis confertula. Next base: position 37,830 of record JAOYNU010079387.1, on the reverse strand, counting down.
TAGGCTTGCCGTTCTCGGCTAGAGCAGCGGAACGGTGGGTGTAGGAAGTGCGGAAGCGTCTCTGCGCAATGAGCTTGTCTTTGCGGCCGTGGCACTCGTAGCTGGAGTCAATGCTGACATTGTTGACGGTACCAGTTCCGATGAGATTGTTGTCGCTTGTCTTGCCGTCGTCTTCTGCGTTGCCATCGGAGCCATCATCGCCTGTTGCGCGGTGGAAGATGAACTTGAGCTTGGGGAAGATCTTGTAGCTGATGATGTAGAGAGGCTTGTCTGGGTTGCGGGCGTCAGAGACGCTGGACTTGAACTTGCGCCAAGCAAAGTTCATGTTGAGAGTGACATGTTGGTTGTCCTCCATGACAGGCTTGATAGGCTCTGTGGGGAGGGAGTTTATGGAAGTAGTTTCGTATGCTGCAGCTGCCATGGTGATAGTGGTATGTCTTTTTTTGTGAATAAAGCTTGTCTTGAAATGCGATTGAGTTTGAATTGAATTGAATAACCTCGACAGGCCGGGCTCAGAGGACTTTAAATATTATGGTTCGAACACAAAGGCTCATCCGCTCGTACCTCCACATAGTGTAGTCCTGAGGCGCAGTGCTTGGCGATGGAAAGCCGATCACTCCCCCTTTTGGCGCCATGTGCCGCTGGTCTTGACCGCCCGCCAACCAGCGCGCAGAGGAACATTCAGCCCGAAATAACCGAAATGGCCGAAACCACCATTTCCGCCCAGCCTATTCAGCCTTGGCCCACGCCCAGAGGTTCGTGATGTCATGGCCCCCAATTCCGCTTCATCAGAGCTGATCAGAGCGGCACGATAATCTGATTTGGGAGAGGCTGAGCCGAATCTTCCTTCAGGTGGAGTTCAGGGTCTGTCAGAGACTTATAGCTAAAATTTAACTCTAAAGCACGGTGAATAGTCCAGGCTATGCTAACATCCTTGCTGGATTTGTATGCGTATTCATTATGACGGTGCATGGGCTTGGCCGCAGAACAAGGTTTGGCACAGATAGACCTTAGCTCATCAAATATCAGCCCCCGATGTCCCTCCATTTATATTTACGCTCCGACCTATCAATACATCACTCTCTTGCTGATCTCTCTCGTGGCCCAGAAGCCAAGATCTCACACGCCAGAAATAGCACAGTGCGTGTTGTCCGACTTTGAGACCAGACGGACTTGCATACTAGCACAAAGACCTAGACCCCGTTCTTATTTGGTGGCTTTTAGACGTCATGTCACAGTCTCAGAACCCCCCGTACCGTCTTGTGGTCGCAGCTGGACCTGGCTACGACAAGGCGACTCATAAAATAGTCGCTGTGAATGGCGAGACAACATCTATCTCAAATGACAAAGGCTCGGCGGAGATCGCAGTTCGCGTTAAAGACTACAATGGTAAATTACTACCATTCGCTTGCGTCATTCATCACTAACAGCACGTAGGACTTCCCGAATCCAGTCCAGCAACACACTCTTACTTTGACCACAGTCTCCATGAACACGACACAGTCTCTATATCATTTGGCTTCAAGCTCAACGAGACCGTCAGTGGAAACGACCTAGTCTTTGGAAATGATTTCGACCACTCAATCAAAGATCGTCTCCCGATGGGATTCAGCGTCGCAATGAACATTGTTAAGACCGTTGTCGATCCAAGTATCGACGGCGACGCTTATGCCGAAAAGCCATACCTTTATAGCCCTGGCTTGGCAACATGGTCTCAGTTACGTATCGGGAGCAAAGAAGACAGTTTGCTCTCTGGAGATGGAGTCATCGAAGAAGGCGCATCTGATCAAGAAGGTCAAGACCTACGGCAAACAATCAGCATACCCTTGACTGCTAGTGGGCGGAAGAAGCACTTCCAGAATGAGCAACATCGCGAAGCGTTTGAGTATGAGGCTGGCAGGTATTATATGGCTGACTTCAGTAATGCATACATCAACTTCAGTGGTAACATCTCGCTTAATTGCCGAATTAGTCTCGGCGACTTGCTTAATCAGGATCTAAACTAACATCTTCTATGCAGACATATCGCTTAATCTCCCAGGCTTCAGGCTACCAGTGCACGGCCTAGTTGATCGTGGCAATTACGAGCTTCGCTATGTACTAAAGAACCGGAAGACAGACGAGGTTTACTTCGTCGTTGTCTTCATCCTTGTTCCCTTCGAGGAGAACATGTCCTCCGACTTGGAGAAGGCAGGGAGCCCCTACACTTTCGCTGAGCAGAAATGGGAATCTCATGCGTAATGCGCACAAGTAAAATGCAAGAATGCAATTCAATTTGAATAAAGCTTATATCCAAAGTACTGCATTGGAGTAAAAACCACCGACTTGGCAACACATTGAACATTCGGCACCGACTGGCCCGAACGGGTTCCTGGGGACTCGGAAGAAGTCCGGGGTGGGGGGAGATAGGGAGAAGTGCGCGGGGTCGGGGTAAACGGCGCAGTGTCTCGTGGAGCGTGGGGGTGCGCTGCTCACGCCGAATTAATTCTTATCTTCTCCTCACTTATTCTGTGTTCTCTATTTGCTCTGTAGTCTACGATTGACGCAACGCCATGTCCGGAACAGCTGCCGCGGCTCCCTCGGGAGAAAAGAAAGTGTTTACTGTTGTACAAGCAGATGGTCTTTATCCTGTCAGTCTACCCCGGTCTTGAATTGCGCGACTTGCTGACTGTGACCCAGGATGAAACCGTCGAGAATGCGATCTTGCAAGCGGATCTTCCTGGAAACTATGAGGTCAACTATATGCAATTGGATCTCTTTCCCACGGGCGTTCCAAACCCTAAGCCTTGGTCCGATGTCCCTGCGGAGATCAGGGAGAAAATTGATGGGATAATGGTCTTGAAGATGGCATTTACCGCGGAGGATCTCGCTTTGTTTCCCAAATTAAAAGTGTAGGTTGGACAAGCGAACTTCGTCTGTGTTTGCCATTAACATCAAAGCAGAATCGTCCGAATGGGCGTCGGCTATGACCGACTAGACCGAGTTGCGCTTGACAAGCGAGGAGTAATCGTCTGCAATGTTCCTGGTTAGTACCAATGCCCACGTTATGAAAATAGGCTTTATCGAGGCTAACTTGAAGTGTTTCTAGATTACGGCACTTCCGAAATCGCAGACCACGCATTAGCTCTAGCCCTTTCTCTTCGCCGCGGCGTGCTACTCCACCACGACCTCCAGCGAGAACCCTACGTGGAGCCATACATGGTAGTCGAGTCTCCGTTAATTGCGCGTGTCAACAACGCAACATTCGGTATCCTAGGATTAGGTCGTATCGGCACGGCCGCAGCTCTCCGTGCAAAGGCATTCGGCTGGAAGGTGATATTCTACGACCCCTACGTCCCCAGTGGATTCGACAAGACAATCAACATCGAGCGAGTCAAAAATATTGAGGAGCTATTCCGCCGCAGCACGACGCTTAGTATACACTGCGCTTGTACAGGGGAGACCCGGGATATGATTGGGTGGGATCTTGTGAGCCAGATGCCTCGGGGCTCGATTCTGGTCAACACAGCTCGTGGAGAAGTTCTGCAGACTGAGGCTGTGGAGAGGGCACTGAAAGAGGGTATTCTGTCAGGTGCTGGCTTGGATGTTTTGCCCGAGGAGCCGATTCGCGAGGACAGAGTACCGTCCCTTGTCCAGGCCTATCGGAGGAAGGAAAGTTGGCTCACGGGACGATTGGTTTTGACGTGCCATACAGCTTTCTACGCACCAGAGAGTTTCGTCGAAATCAGAAGCAAGAGCGTGGAAACCATGAGAAATGTTCTGATTGACGGCGGCAGACAGAATATAATCCCCGTGGACTCCTGGTAAATAGCCAGGTGTACAATAGCATGAATAGATTCAGAAATTTGCATCAAGTCAATTCTTTTCATGGGAGCAATCCCATCATGCAGCGTATGGTATATACAAGTAATTTTCTACAGTCTCTTCAGCACATCGTTGAGGACCTCCTGGGTAGTGGCCTTGCCGCCCATGTCGGGGGAAAGGAACTTGGCATCATCCAGGTTACCGTCAACAGCAGTGTAAATCTTGGCAGCAGCGTTCTGCTCGCCCAGGAACTCAAGCATGAGAGCGACACTGCGCAGGGTGGCAATGGGGTTGGCAACGCCCTTGCCCTCGATATCGGGGGCAGAGCCGTGGCAAGGCTCACCAATAGCGAAGCCATCGCCGACGTTGGCGCTGGGAACAAGGCCCAGACTGCCGACAAGGGCGGCAGCGCCATCGGACAGAATGTCACCGTACAAGTTGGGGGCAACGATGACATCGTAGTACTCGGGCTGGCGGAACAGCTTGTAGACCATGGAGTCGACAATCTGCTCCTCAACGTGGACGGAAGAGTACTTCTGCAGGGCAAGAGCCTTGCGGGCAGTCTCACGGAACAGGCCGTCGGTCTGGGAAAGGACGTTCGACTTGTGGGTGATGGTCACCATGGGCTGGGTGCGAGTGGAGGTACCTGGGGCAGCAGCGCGGATGTTCTGGCGGCCCAGAGCGATCTCTCCGGCAATAGTAGCAATGCGCGACGAGGCACGCTCGGAGATACGCTTGATGGCCTCGGCAACCTTGCCCTCGGGTGTTTCCTTGGTCTGCTCCTCCTTGACGTACAGGTCCTCGGTGTTCTCGCGGACGATCACAAGGTCAATGGGGTTGCCATTGCTGCTTCCGACGGTAGTCTTGACGGGGCGAACATTGGCGTACAGGTCGAGCTTCTTGCGCAGAGCAACAATGGGAGAGGAGTAGCCAGCGACCTTGGTGCTTGGGGAGCTGGAAGAGAATATGGAAGTCAGCGGGCCATTGCACCTTCTAGCTTGCTTGTAAGTATATCAAAAGACGGGAGCATACCTCACGGCACCGAAAAGAGCTCCATCACACTCCTTCTTGAGGATGTCGACAGTCTTGTCCGGCAGAGCAGTTCCGGTGCTCTTGAAAGTGTCGTAACCGGCTTCGAGGTCAACGAAGTTGAACTTCAAGTTCAGGGAGGAAGGCAGGGACTCAAGGACCCGACGACCAGCCTATCATCAATCAATTAGTGCTCCTGTCAATTGCAATGCTTCAAATTAACTTCATGCGCAAGTACATACCGGGATAACCTCCCGTCCGATGCCGTCACCAGGGATGAGACCTAGCAGATTTCAGTTAGTCATGACCTGGAAGAGCCAAAGCTCAAGCGGTTGGCGTGGCATACCAATGCGAAGAGTTCGAGCAGCAGCAGCCATTGTGATTTCCTAGAATTGCTTCCTCACGTCAAAGACTCGCCGTCATCGGAGCTTTTTCGTTTTTGTAGACGGCCGCGGATTAGGAATTTTCCGGCAACGCTCCGGACCGGAGCACACACCATCGGCGCTACAAAGAATGAATGCACTTGCACAGAAATCAGTAAAAGTCCAGTGTTGGTGATTATATTTTGAACAAGGTTAAGGGTTAATCTGCTTCCCTGTGTTACTGCAAATTTTGCAAATAATCCACACCGTAGCCTACGCAGGCTCCAAGTCCTTAGTTACAGCCAGCCATGGATGAGCACGACTTCTACCTAATTGGGACAGTTGTCGCGAGGTCAAGCCTGGGCACTGATCAAGCCGGCAATGCTTTAGCTTGTGTTTGCCATTTGTCTCATACTTCTTGCTAATTAGGCTTTGCCTCGAAGGATTGAACCAACCTGCGCAGCCACGCTAAACCGCATGTGGTCACTAACCGCGATGCCCCACATCAAAAAGATCTATAGACATGGAAACACGAACAGCGCTGAAAAGCCTTGAGCATCGGTCCCGTAGAGTATTTAAGGGGTATTATCCCTTGACCTACTTATATTGTTCCCAGTGGTTTATGCGAAGTTGGGAAGAAGTACCAAAAACGCTTGAACAACTCCAAGTTTCTTGGAAGCCGCCCACCATCAAAAATGATTGCCAATCTTTTGTCGCGCAATAGCAGCGATGACTCCATTTCAGATGGAAAAATCGACCTGGCTATTCATGATATTATTGCATTCTCTCTTATCTTGATCCTCCAATTTCCGATGCGATACATGCAAGAGTGGCGATATTGGCACCATCACAAGAACAAAAAACATCCTCGCTGTACAGTCTACTCGTGGCTGAGCATGGCTGGTCTGCTCTCACATAGTATATACACTCAAAGATAATCTCTAACCACCTGGAAATGAGATGCTAACCTCCCATCAATATAGTCCGTATAGCTAGCGCAGCTATGGTCCTCCACTCCACACATTCAGACAAAGGTGTTTTTATCGCCGAAAACACCATGCAAAGCGTCGGTCTATCGCCTATTCTATTTGAAGTCAGCTTAGTTCTACTTAGATGGTATGTTACTCGTATTATATTTTTTCTGGAAGATTTCCTGACTGACTGTGTCTAAACTGCAGTGGGCAAACCGGAGAATACGGACCAGGGAATTCCAAGTGGCCTTTTTGGACGCGATTCATGATTAATTTCTTCCGCTTTCCTATATTCATCTCCATTATTTTTTCGATCGTGGGTCGAGTTATTGACATCAACCCGATCGGGGAAGCAGGGGCAATAGTCCTCGTCGTCTCGTTCGCATTCGTTTGTGGACTAGTTGGCTGGCTTGCAGTCAAATCTCGGTCCACCCTCCCCGTCGCAGGCCACCGAGGCGTGCTATTAACTGCCCTCACACTTCCATTCCTTTGTGTGCGGGTAGTATATTTCCTATTGCAGCAGTACGGCCCTCCGCAGTACAAGTCGATATCAGGAAACGTGGGAATCTTGGCTGGCATGGGATTTGTGATGGAAGTCATAATTATTGTTCTGCTGCTCGTAGCACGCGCTGTAATTGAGCCTGCTCGGCCATCCCTGAACAAAAGGAGCATTGTGGAGGACGACAATGTTGTACCAAAAGACAATGCTCAGGTTTGATGGTGCAACGGTGCGGTATTCCTGGGTCGGAGTTTGCGCTATCGGAAGGTCTCTAGGCTTTCTCTTTGTATAATTCAAATTGAATAAGCTTTTTTTTCATGTAATCGGGTTGAAATTATCTGGATTAGCAGCGGCATAAATTTTGAAAAATTCTTTTAGGCGCTCGTGCAGCCAAGATATTGTGATAGGGTCGGAAACCTCGATTGCGACTCGCACGGGAAAGCCGATTCGGTAAGGCCCCAGAACACCTGCACCAGTATATTCCAGTGATCTGCAGATTTGATCCCTGAAGAATAGTACTCTCTCAGCTTGAGGACCCGGGAAACCAAACGTCTTGAGTGCCTCGTGTACAATGATCCGGTAGGCATAGTAGCCGCAGTAAATTTGAGCATCGGTGAAATCCGCATAACTCAGAATCACGGGATACATGAGATCATCTGTTGCTGAGACGCGCTCAACTGGTTGTGAAGAATTTGACACCAGCCCTGATACCAGATGTCCAGTTTATTTTCCAGGTCCAAAGCTTGAGAGAGGGCATCGGAAATCTCCTGCATTGCGCCGGGACTTGATGGGTCTTTTTCGCGCAAACCGTAGAGCTTATGCACGAGACTGGGTGAGTAAGTGAACAAGGCAAAAAACTCTTCAATGCTGTCATGATAGCTCAATGGGATCTCCGACACATATTGCCGCTTCATCATTTGATGCCAATCATCTGATGCCAAAAAGCAAGGTTCACCTGCAAACATCGAGTGCATTACCTATAAGATGTAAGATATGTGAACAGAAGGGAAATATCAAAACTACTCACAATCAATCCTCGTGATGTCTTTAGTAGGGAGATCTCTAGATCGGTGCGGTACCGTTCAGGGCCTCTCATTTTGACCAATTGACCGAGCCCCTTCGCATGTTTCATCCAAGACTCTGGGTCCTCTGTGTCTGTAAAGAGCTTCACGGGAATCAGATACAAAAACCAGTGGATTAAAGGACCACATTCTTACCTCGTAAACGCAAAGAAGCACAACCGCACAGAAAATATTGGAAGAGAGGAACTCAGTGGGACTAAGAAGGGACCTTCGTAGTCGATGTAATGCTTCTCCGTAGGATGACCGAGCATACTTGATCATTTGATCATCTTGGCAAACTTTGCCGAAGTGATGAGCCACGAAAGACTTAATTGTGGCATCTAGAGTTGGGTTTTCACCATAGATGGATGGAAGAAAGCCGAGCCAGCGTGACACGATCTGCGATTGATCGGCATGGACCGGAGCCGTAAATTCATTGATCATGACTCCTAGACTTTGCATAACATTCATTCCCACCGAAGAAATTTCAGGAGCGATCCTTTGTTGAGTAGCCAGTTGTCCATTGGAACTCAAATCGCTCACAGATACGGTGGCGCTAGAATCAGTTGGGCTTTTGTTGCTCGCCCCCGCTGGACGCCTCTTAGTTCGATAAGGCTTTCCAGCAATAAACTTGAAGCCCTTGTCATATCCAGGGCATGGCTGGCCATATGTTTCACATTTTGCACAGCCTGGTTGGCGCTCGTCACACTGGTGTTCGCATTAGGACGGTCATGAATATCTTGTGCTACGGAAACACGAACCTTAACCCGACGCGATACGCACAAGCGACAGCCACTGCTGCGAGGCACGCCTACCATCTTATTGAAAACATTATCCCTGCTGAAGAGGGGACTGAGTGGTGTTGTTCAACCTCGTATTCTCGGCCTGGGGCGTTTAGTACGCTGATGTAATTTCGGCAATAAGTTGGACCGTTCCGGGACTGGCCATCTATGCCATGAAGTACATTGCTTGTATCATCCACCAAGGTTCTTGAGGGCCACTGGCTCTATTACAAAGGCGCAAATTATTGGGAGCTTATTGGTTTAGAAACGGAGGGTCTATGTTTATCGACCTTGAAAAACATGTAAAGAAAGCTTTTAACTCAAGGTATATGAGGATGGAAAAGCTCTAGCCAACGAGTAACTCGGTTTCATTTGATTTATTTCTTTTCGATCATGCCATTCGATGGAATGGAATTCTTATCAGCCATCTTTATGGCGCAATCAACTCCTGCAACTGGCAATCTAAGTTCTGTTTCACTCTCTTCAGTTGAATTCTCGCTGGCAACTGAAGAATGATATGGCAGATGAGTTGGTAAAATATCAAGCTGTCTGAGTACTGTTGCTTGTTCCCAGGCAATATGCTCGTGATAAAGGCGGTCCCCACGAATATTCACTATGGCTGTGAATGGTATTCTCAAATGCTTCCCGGTAGCCGGAACGCCAGGAAGGCTTGTTTCAATTAGCAGTGGCACAAAACTTGTAAGGTTGATAATGAAACATACAGCCAATCTATCTCTTGCGTGTGCGTCAATTTGAAAATAAATTCATCGACAACACGATCCACTCCGATAGTCCGGCTGATCAGTTCTAACTCTGTGTCTCGAGGATTCTTGAAAATGAAATGATCCCGATAAAACTCTGTCAGTTTCTCTCTCCCAATACCTCCAGTCAACTGTAAAGTAAGTCAGCTAGCTTGAATCCATTTGAAAATTAGTGCTTCAACGAACCGTTGGGATGTGATTCACATAAGGCTCTTGGACCATAGTGTTCATAGTATGTTCGACAGATCGAGCCTCAAACTCATAATAAGTATGCTCGTCCCATATCTTTTCTAAGTCAAAGTAAGGTCCATTCATATGCCGCTTCAAGTGTGTCAGATTGCGTGTATGGGTGATCGACTCTGTGCGGTAATCAAAGCCTGCGTGGAACGGGAGAGCAAAATCATTATGCGTCGACGGGTAATAATATTCAATCAAAGCACCTTCGCGCTTGAGTGGCGAGTTTGACTTTTTGCCTGTATAATGATATATCGCAGGAGCTGATGTTTTTTCCAGTCCGGCCGCCTCCGCTGCACCAGCGTAAATCGCGGTTGCCGCAAAGAGTTGATTGTCATTAACAACTTTCGCGGCTAGATTCCAACATCCAGCGCTATAGGCTATTGTTTGGTCAATAGGTGAAAAAAAAAATTGCATTCCTTGCACTTACCGACAATTCCGATCTTATCTTTCGGTTCGCAGCTATCGCTAGATGACAGGGCAGCCACGGCGAGCTCGATCGCCAGCTTGGCATCATCTCTCAGTGCCGATTCTTCAATTTGAACAACCGTGTAACTCTCTTCAGCCCATTTGTAGTGAGGTGATGGGATCCCATTCTCTAAGTTGACATGCAATGCGTGGCTCATTGTTTCGGGAAGCAGAACGATCATTCCAGGGCCCTTGCCTGCCCGAGACAACGGCAGCAGCATGGATACCCCGGCAGACACTTGCGTCAAGCATGGCGAAGGTAGAGGCACAAGTGGTGGAAGTTCCGACATGGCTGGTGAGTCTGTACTAACCTGTGTACAAAATCTATGGAATGATGCTCTGGAGCGTTGCTGACAGTTGTTCACCCGCGGCTAAATTTCGGAGCACGGGCGCACCGAATTGCAACCGTGGACCGCTTAGAGTAACTAGCTCGAACTAGCTTTCCCTATTCCAATTCGGAATGTTGGAAATTTCGACGGGTGTACTATCTCAGAGGCCACAGATAATTAAATAAAAGGCTGTATATTGTTTTTGGATGTAAAATGGCATGACCGGCTAACTTCTCATTGCCGGGATGAGATCCGCCCGAAGTCCATTGTATGAACGGAGTATCGAGAAAGTCAACGATAAGCCTTGTCTCTTGGTACGAAGGGCTTCTGCCGTTATCTTTTTGTTGTCTTGAGGGAAATTCTGCTACAAGATAATGAAATTTTACGAGTAATTGCGACTTAATCCGTTTGACCTTTGCTCGCCCATAAGTGAGGGGCCACGGACGCCTCTAGACTCTGGACCGTCTTGAAGAGCCAGTTTGAGGTGAATATGCACTGTTATCAATTATATCCATTAGCCCCTGGAGTATCTGCACTGCTACTCGGTGTTTCCACGCTTGTGTCAGCCGTAAGTTGTCGTAGTTTTTCCATTTCAGCCGACATCCACGATGTCAATGCAACGATGTCGGCGCCGGAGTTGACAAAGTCAAAGCCTTGTTTATATTTCGCTGCCGCTGTTTGTAGAATTGAATCATTAGCGGCTGTTTTTGCTTTCCTGTTCTTAATCTTGAAATAAACCCATGGGGCTTTACCTGCATCGGCCGAGAGGGCAAAGTGACCTGCATATTTCCCGGCGGCTTTAGCGGTGCTTAACACCCTTTGGATAGCCTCTTGAACTTCTGGAATCTTAGGGTGGTCGAAAGCAAAATGCCCCATTGAAGACGCAAGATCATTTGGTCCAATGAATAGCATATCTGTGTAGTTGTTTCGGAGTTAGCAATGGTCCTGCGTTCACGATGGCTGTAATAACTGACCGATCCCATCAACCTTGGCGATCGCATCGCAATTTTCAACCGCCGTACGGCTTTCGATCTGGACAATGATCGTAATATTATCGTTCGCATGCGTCAAATATTCTCGGCCATCTTGATTAAATGCTGCAGGTGCAAACATCGCTCCAGCTCCCCGTATTCCTTGTGTCCATTTTTGCGAGGGGTATTTGCAGCTTCGAACGATAGACTCGGCTTGCTCCTAAAGACGTATTAGCTAAAAGAGTTGTTCGCATTCCTTCAGAGGTATCCAACCTTTGTTTCACACATAGGTACCATGATACCGTGAGCACCGCAGTCTAATGCCCTCTTTATCATCCACGGCTCCGAGCCGGGTATCCGTACGATCGGCGAAACACCGGTAGATGCAATAGCCCCAACTTGAAGATACATGTCTCTGTCGTCGATGTTCCCATGCTCGCAATCAATTAATACCCACTGTTAAAAAATTGAGATTTTATTAGCGTAATTTTTGTGGCATTAGAATGCGAATCACCCACGTCCTCTCCTAGAGCTGCTACTGTCTTTGCCAACGAATAACCGGGGAATTCCAGCCATTGTCCCACAGAAGGCCCTTGTCGCGCCGCGGCCTTTTCTAAGGAATTTTGAAGCCTGGTTTTACCAGTCGCAGATACGACAGGAGACGCAATTGTCGAAGCCATTAGAATTTATTTGAGGGGTAAGGTGTGAGGGGCGCATCGCTGTCTTTAATTTAGATAACGGAGCGGATCTGGGGCCGCAGCCGAATGCATGGATGTTGCGACCATAAGCCCAGAAAAATGATTCCAACAATCGAACTACGATACAGCCTCGTTTTCTGTTTACTTTGCTCGAATCACTCTGGTGACAACTATTATTATCTTTCCCATCACGGGAATGGGAGGCGTCACGACTGATAAGGTAGCTATGGCAATAGCGCCGAAGATAAGCCTTGTTTCCGAACATGGATCTTCTGCTTCCCCGCTTTCCAGAATGATCTTTCAAATATTCCCCGTGGGCCGATGCAATGGAACCCTCGCCTAAGAAGCCAGACGCACGCGTGTGGAGAGCTTGCATTTCGTGTCGCAGGAAGAAGGTACAGTGGTAGACATTGACAAATCGGCTATCTGATAGGACTGACACCCAACAGATCAAATGCGATGGAGATGATCCTTGTCATATGTGTCAGTCGCGAGACAAAGTCTGTGAATATCCGGACAGTCATGACAATGCCGCAGCAAGTCGCCGGTACATAGCCTATCTCCCCATCTAAAGCTTCTGCGGCTCATATTCTCTATAGCTATGCCGTTTCATTTGAAGCTAGATGCCAACACATGGATGATCTTTGCAAGAGACTTGAAGGTCTAAGCCAAACTCTTTCAGATTGTATCGCCAATTCCCAGAGAGATAAGTCCATAAGTTCAACAGAGACATCAGGCAGATTCGCTCTACCGCCCAATGTCTCCGTCACAGACACGCTCGATGCTAATACTGCACCATCCATCTCGCCCTACATGGTAGAAGAACCACATCTTACTATACATCAGGGTGTGGAAGCACCCAACAAAGCTCAAAATATTGGAGCGTCACCATCCTATCGGAATCCGTCGGACCCAGTAGGGCATATGGTTGCCGACTCTTACGGTCGGCTAAGGTAAATTCTTCTCATTACGAACCCCTACAAATAATGACAAGGTTTAATATCAATCGATACAGATATGTCGGCGGGGCTGGAAACAACATCGTGATTGAGGCTGTTCAGAGCCTATCGCCAGAAACCGCCAGTAATGCGCCAACTACCCAACCGCATTCCTCGATCAAGAAGTCCGAAGTAGAGCTTCCATTCTTTTTGCGCGGCCAGACTTGGCCAGAAATGCCATATCTTCCAAAGCCTCATGAATTTGTTCGCCCTCCGAGATACATCTCTGATCTTCTGATTGGAGTGTATTTCGAGCAATTGCATTATACATTCCCAATCCTATACAAGCCACGCTTCATAAAGCAATATCACGAAATGAACAACTCAAAGGGAAACTACCCTGTGGATAGTGGCTTCTTGTCAATCTTCTTTGCTGTCTGCGCCTGCGCCTCTTGTCTGCTTCCTCAAAGCCCTGGTACTTCACAGCTAGCGGGTATTGAGTACTACCAGAAAGCCCAGCTTTTGTTTTTCGCTTCCAGTGGAGAAGTCTTTCTCGAGCAAGTACAGTGCCTCGGGCTGTTGGCACTTTGTTCTGCGAGCTGGAATGTTCTAGCCCAAAGTTGGAGATTTGCAGGACAAGCTGTGCGAATCGCACAAGACTTAGGCTTACATTTATCAAGTTTGGTTGGAAGCCTTGATTACCACTAAAAATGAATCATCTCACTAACAGACGCTATAGAGGGAGCCACAGGAAGGCCCTTTCAATTTGGAAGAAATTGTAGACGCCCATATTCTGCGGTGCGTCTGGTGGAGCGTTTTTGGCATTGACTGGTAAGATACCAAAATATTTTAGCAAAGGTCGAGACCTCGGGAAACTTACTAAAGTGATTACTGAATCAGCATCACCTCAATATGTTTAGGTCGGCCTATGGCGGCAGATGTCACGCACTGTTGCTGCAAGCTGCCTCTGGATATCAGCAATGATGACCTCGCGCGTGGCCCTGGTCCCGATAATCGATTTACCTCAGAGTTTAACTCGCCAATGACTGGATTTATTGTTCTCACCCGTCTGTGCAAAGTGGCAGCGGAAGTTCATCGATTTCACTCTGCGCTTAGAATAAGAAGCCAAGAAAGTGACGAGTCCAATCTGTCGGACATCCTGCCCACTGTCGAAATATTAGTTCGACAACTAAACAACTGGCTGAGAGATGTACCGAATGAAATTAGATTTTCTGCAAACGATTTACGAAGTGGACCAAATTTGACAATGAGTGTGATTGTCTTTATTCTACATTCTGCGACTATCATGAATCTGTACCGGTATGCTTACCCCGAACACAACGACAATGACTTGGCGAATTAACGATCACCAGGCCACTCGTGGGGCTTGATGGGTTGAATGGGGAGCAAGCGGGGACTCTTTCTAACGACCCTTCGGCAGAGTGTATCAGTGCAGCAAGAAGCTGTATACAGGCAGCCGAAATAATCAATGACTGTGTCCCCCCATCTCATTATCTTTCCATATGCGTTCAGTATCTCACTATCTCTGGGATATTGACGTGAGTGACTCTTCGACAACAAAATTTTAGCACAAGTTACTAACGTCATATAGGTTCAACATGACCAGCGACAATGGGATACCTGACCGGATGTCCGACATGAAAAAATCTATCGAAATTCTCACACAACTTGAAAAGATTTGGCCTGGCGCTAGCCGTAGCAGATCCATTTTAGAGCGCCTCTTGCACAGCCCCCGCGCACATAGCCAGAACACTCAATTTCCGTCCCTGCCATTATTTGAGGGGCTTTTATGGGAGCAATTTCCTGACACTTATCCGTTTATGAACCAGATTCTTGAGGAGCAATAAAGCGAGGTCGTTGAATTCATCAATAATGAAGTCTGGCTGACCGGCCGGATCTCAACCGGATCGCAGCTGACGAGTGGGGGAAATTGTCACCATACAACACTATTTGATCTCGGCCAAATACATTCAATAAATTAATCTTACTTTCATTTAAAGAGAAAACAAGCTAGAGTGGATCTACAATTGAAAATCTCATGGCATCTCATCCTCCATCTGCCTGCTGCACCATTGGTGTCGGTAATCTGTACCCCTCGTCTCGACTACCCCTCACTAATTAAAAGAACAGTTCCAGCACAAGGGTACTCCAAATGGCCGAATAATCAAGGTTTCTGGCGTCGATGCCTATGAATCTGGCCAATCTTCGTCTTCAAAGGCCGTTCTGTACATTCCAGACGTCATTGGAATTTGGCAAAACTCCAAGCTTATTGCAGACCAGCTTGCCGCCAAAGGATATTACGTTCTACTTCTAGATATCCTGAATGGAGATCCGGTACCTCTAAACAGATCTCCTGTTAGTCTATTAGCCGTTTTTTTTTTATGTCGAAACTCATGCATGAAATAGGACTACGATCTTTTTTCTTGGAGAGAGCACGGCAATGACGGCAAAACCCCACACAACCTCGACGCAGTCGAGCCTCTTGTCAAAGAAGCCATTGACTACTTACGCAATCAAAGGGGTTTCCAGCGCATTGGTGCGATAGGGTACTGCTTTGGAGCCAAGTTTTTAGTTCGCAGTATGAATAAACAAGGCATCAATGTTGGTTATATCGCACACCCTTCTTTCGTGGAAGAAGAGGAACTTCAAATGATCCAAGGACCACTATCCATTAGTGCAGCGGAAATTGACAATGTGTTCACACCTGAGCTGCGTCACAAGAGCGAAAGCATTCTTGGCAAAACTGGCCTGCCGTGGCAGATTAACTTGTTTTCGGGAGTCAAGCATGGGTTTGCGGTCCGAGGAGATATGAGTGATTCAAAACAGAAACATG
Source organism: Tympanopsis confertula (assembly GCA_026745395.1). Taxonomy (NCBI): domain Eukaryota; kingdom Fungi; phylum Ascomycota; class Sordariomycetes; order Coronophorales; family Scortechiniaceae; genus Tympanopsis; species Tympanopsis confertula. Next base: position 22,069 of record JAOYNU010079387.1, on the reverse strand, counting down.
CCAAAGAGCAAGCCTTCTCGCAGGCTGTCTCATGGTTTGAAACATACCTATGAGAATTTGAATTCATTCAATTAATTCTGTCTCTCCAATTACCCTGGGAAGCGTTTTAGCATTGCTCGGTCACATATACATCTCAACATCCTAGGCCTTTGACAAGTCACAAAGTGCTTGGGTATACTAAGATCTGCCATTGACAAAAAGTCCAAGTCGGTATAGAATATCTATCTCTCCAGCTTCAAGCTTTCAAAGGCAAGCAGAAAGGCCGTCAAATTCCTAATAGACATAATGGAACTCGGCATTCTCCCTGTCGGTCAAATCAAAGAATCCCGCGTTTTCGAGGGGTTCGTATGCTGCCTGTGCCCTTTGCGCTTCTTTCACCATGTTTTGACGCTTATAGTACCAGGAGATAAAGAGCAGATTCATCACACACGATCCCCAGCACACAACAATAGTAATTTCTGCAGGGAGATAACGAGGTGCATCTTTCTCCCGGAAGGTCTGAGGTCCTATGATATTTCCCGCGCAGTATGACACAAGATAAAGTGACGCGACCGTAGTTTTCTTCGTGTATCCAGCAACATTGGCTGATATAAGACTCAACAAACATACCAAAGGAGCGCCTTGTGCAGCTGCAAGGTAGTATCCAATCAGTCGCCCAACAGCGTTTGTTGTCGGAAGGCATATGACAAGCAGCATCCCCAGGATCGCCAGCAGCAATATGAGGGCTGATAGCAGCACTCGATGGCCATACTTGGTAGATATGATACCCCAAGCCACAAGAGTCACAATTTGGACCGCCCCGCCAATGCCACCGTAGAGAAGAGACTCTTCAGACGTGAAACCAAATCCTTTGACAAGGATCGAAAAGAAGCTTGTTACCCCGCCATTCGGAATGTCCGCAGTGATTCCATGAAACATGAAGGCCCATGTCATCGGATCCGTGAAGGCCTCTTGAAATTGGTACCATTTGAAATGTCGGCTGCCAACACCTTGTTGATTTCCACGGATTCGTTCAATAGCCATCACCTTTTCTTCCTCATTCAAAAAACGAGCATTCATTTGATTATCGGGCATGAGGAAAAGGAATAGCACACCGACAGCTACAGTCAGCAGTCCAATCGCAACAAAGATGATCTTCCATCCAGGAAGGGCTGCTCCACTTCGAGCGACTCCCCTTGCGATGCCCGACGCGATCGCCCCACCGACAATTTGAGCGATTCCATTGAACCCAAACCAAATTCCAATTCTAGCTGCTTGTTCTTCCTGGGTGTACCATTGCGATGTGAATAAGGCGAAGCCAGGAGTAACAGAGGCCTCGAATACACCCAGAAGGAAGCGAACAGCAACGGCGCCAGCAAAATTGGTGCATGCCGCTGTGCAGCATAGTACTGTACCCCATAATATGATGTTGACCGCGGAGTATTTTCCCAAAGGAAGACGTTGGAGGAACCGACTAGTAGGGAATTCCCAAGCCAGATATCCAATGTAGAAAATACTACCGAGCCATTCATAGTTATCACCCTTTAGGCTCAAATCTTCTCTGAAGCCCATAATGCTGGCGTAGGACAGAGTAGTCTTATCCAGAAAATTGAGCATGTAAACAATACAAAGAAGCTTTTGAATCAGATTTATCAGAATTGTAAAATAACTTCTCATTTATTATCTAGCATAACTCACCGGCATTAAATTTAGGTCAATTTTGCGTAGCAACGCTCGGTTTCTCTCAGGAGTGAGATTGATGGTTGGATGTCTTGCCAAAGCCTGCAATGCTTCATCCATTCCTTGGACTTTGCCATCTTCAAGGCTTCCAGCTAGAACCTCGATATCAGGTCCTCTTTTGCCTGATCCACGAGTGGCCTTCTGAGCTTGCATTTCCATGGCTAAAGGCTGCGTATCAGTACTGTTTTGGAAGTTGCACTATGCATAGGTTCTGCTACGGGGCACTCGAGGTTTATAAAGCTCTTCTATGTATTTACTTGTGCGTGTTCTGACTCATGCCAAGCCCCTTCTAATACAAGCCTACTGATAAGAAGCGGAAAAGTCCCGGCATCTTGTTCTCGTGGCCCTTTGTTTAGCTGCCTATTTTTTGCTAGCTTATGGGCTAGCATGCTTTTACGTGCGGGGATATGCCCCATGGGAAATGGAGACCCGATGTTTTGCCTTGACTAAGACGCTTTGGGAAGGAAAACATCATTTAGGGATGGAGGTCCTCGAAAATCGGATGAGATCCGGTCCGGGGTCGATTGACAGATGACACGAGGTCGATGTTTTCCAATAACAGTTCATTAAGAGAGAATGCAGTAGTTTTTGAGACCTTTTATTTCCTACTTCACTCCTATAGCTCCCATGATGATTTTATCACCTTCGCCAAACGCGACACACCCTTTTCCATGTCTTCTTTCTAAGAGTTGAACGAATGGAATAAGCAAGACAGTCGAAAAGTAGGGTGCTAGTAACTTACAGTTGTCATAGAAAAAGCAAATCTAAAGCTTGTCGTTTCGGGATCAGCCCCTCTTGCTTGAGTGGAAACCTTATCTTTGCCTTGCCATGGGTGATAGTAGGAGCCAGGCGTAAGAAGGACCTAGGCAAGATACCGAAGTCAGTTGAGTCTTATAATCAAATCAACGGAGGTACTCACCAGCTCTTCCGCAAGCTCTTTCCATAGTTGCGCCGCAAAGGCTTGTTCAGGATCTAGTATGGTCGGATCTGATTGAAGTTTCTTGAATGTAGGATTTTCGCTCAAATAAAATTGAGACCATACGAACATGCCTCCCGTCGGAGGAACAAAAGAAAAAATCGGGCATTTTCCAATAAGAGCCAGAAGTCCCTCGTTAGTGTGAACACTGGATACTTCCGACGCAGGCTTCATCGAAAATTTATCGGAGAAGGCATTGATCATCCAGTCTCGGCGTCTCCCATATTCGTTCCGCAAGTTTTGGAGCCAAGTCAGGTAACCATCTTGCCCCCATTGTTGAAGCAGTCCCAAAGTAACACCTTGCGAAAGTCCCGAAGGATCCTGCGTCTCCACCTCAGTTGCTCGAAGTAAACGCTCCGTGAAGAGGGGATTTGCGACAAAGTATCCCAATCGAAGCCCGGGAGCCAACGTCTTACTAAAAGAATCTAGACGAATGACCCGGCCCTGGTAATCGAAGTTGAGGAACGATGGTGCTAGAGAAGATATGAACTTTGCGTTTGGAACCACCTCGCTCTCGGTTGCTTTTCCAAGTTGATATTCCGGATATTGGAGAAAGTAGTATGGATCGTCCTCCACGATGATAATATCTAGAAAGAAGATCATCTCAGTTATCTGTCATCAAAATGGTGATTTTCATGAGCAACAAGTTCTTACCGTACTCTACGCATATCTCGTAAATTCTCTCTCGTCGTTGGGCGCCCATCGTCACCCCGGTGGGATTAGAACCAACGCTCACAAGATAGAGAACATGAGGTGGCTTGACACCAGGGTGTGTAGTGTCCCAAGTACTTAGAAGTGTCTCCAAGGCATCGTCGCGAATCCCTTGACCATCGATAGGGATCGGTGCGGCAATATTCCCTTGCGGGATCCAGTATGCTTGCGCAGAGGGATACGTATAACTTTCACAGAGGATGTACTCTCCTTCCTCACACAACAGACCGACTACTTTACTCCAAGCGTTGGTGTTTCCAGGGTTGAGAAGAATCTCGAAATTCTCAAAAAGAGGATTATGAACGCGCTGAGTGAATTCGCGACACCACTCCCGAAGCGTTTCATTGCCTGCTCCAGAGCCTAAAATCGGTGGACAATTAGTTCAATATCATGGGATTTTCTAAAATCATATCATACCATATTGCAAGAAAGGATTCAATGAGAGAGCTTTGTTTTTCCCCAGCTCAACTTCCTGTTTGCCCTCTTTAGAGGGTGAAGAAGCGGTGATTGTAAGGTCCTCAAAGGCGAAGAGGGAAGTATGTGGGAGTCCTAGTCTTGGGTTTAGTTTTCGCCTTCCTACTACCAAAGAGGACCTCTCATACCTCCTGCCAAGCTCACCATCCCGTCTACCGCCATGAACCGAATGATATCCTTCAAAGGACTCGGATGTCTTGCTTTGGACTTGGCGTTGACATGATGAGACAGATCAATTGCCTGTGTTGGATGCTCATTTTCTTTGTGCGGCGACATGATTACAACTTCTCCACAGGCGTAGCAGACTCAAAGTGCAAGTTTAGAAGATTAATTAAGAAAAACAACTTGTTCAATCTTATCGGGGTTCTTCTTAGCGCGAGGGGAGCAGGCAGGGTACAATCGCGCGCGGTGGAGACGGGCCGGGATCCGACGCTCCACGCGGCCAGGAGAGATAAGGAATTCAATAAAGCCAAATGGCTTTGCAAGCTACTGCATCTTGAACGGCATCTATGTCTGGTCATTATTTTGCTTTTATCCCTGTTCATAATGTTGAAAGAGGGTCATACAGATGCCGTCAAGCCCGAGGCACTGCCAAATAAAGCGGTTGACTCGGTCGAGGAAGGAAAACTCACAGAATACACGGTGGATATTGTCCAGGCCAGCGATGAGTATACCGAAGAGCAATATCACAAGCTCTTGCGAAAAATCGATTTCATACTCTTACCTTTGATGTGGGTTATTTCCGGAACTCAATATGCGGACAAAGCTTCCATTTCGACGCAGTCAACGTTTGGACTACGAGAGGATACCCATTTAGTGGGCCAGCAATACTCATGTACATTTCATATCTATCGGTCAATTAGATTTCTATGTGGCTAACATGAACAGGGCTGACTTCCATTTTCTACATCGCATTCTTGGTCAGTGAAGCACCCGGGAATTATGTGCTGCAGAGGTTTGGACCGAAGTACACAGTGTCTTGCTGCATGTTTTCTTGGGGTGAGTATATTGATTTTTCAAAGATGTACCTAAATTATGATATGATTCTCTAACAAATGCAGGCATCATGGTGCTTTGCATTGCGTTCGCGAGGAACTTTGCAGGTCTGGCTACTTTAAGATTCCTAGAAGGGGTCGCAGAATGCACGACCTATCCCGCTCTCCTGATCGTTACGGCGTCTTGGTACACCAAGGAAGAACACGCCATGCGGTCCCTAATTTGGGGGAGTGCCAATGCTGGCATGGATGTATTGACCAGCCTGATTAATTATGGAATCGGGCGCCAAGCTCAAGTTCATCCTGACGCTCTCGCTCCTTGGAAAGGAATATCTCTGTTCTTGGGATCCCTGACTATAGTCCTGTCCGTCATTGTCTACTTCACTCTAGGGACGCCACGTGAAGTGCTCTGGTTGACCGAGGATGAAAAGCGTATGGCTTCGGCTCGGATTGTCTCCAGTCAAACAGGATCAGACGCACAAAAACGCGATATTGATTGGCGTCAGGTCAAGGTTACTTTCCAAGATCCCCAGACCTGGTTCTTCTTCTTTTTGGTCATTGTCAATTCGATTCCCAATGGAGGCACAACAGCATTTGGAAACTTGGTCTACGTATCCTTTGGATTTACGAACCTGCACACTATCGTTGAAGGAAAGATTCCTCAGCAGATGCTTTCTATCATATCTTTTATTGTCGCTGGTTATCTGACCTTGAAGAAGCCTAACTTGCGCTGTATGTTTTCAAATTCTTTCTTGCTCCTTTGAATCCCACTTACGAGATAGTAGTCTACATCATGATTGTCTCTGTGATCCCAGCTTTTGTTGGCATGTTGGCGTTGGCATTGCTTCCTCATGAAGGTCACTTATGGACACGGTGGGGAATGTACCTCATGACTATCATTGGAAACATCGCAGGACCATGTAAGATCTGTTTTTTCTTCCAAGCCAACATCTATGACTAACCGCAACTTGCAGTGATTTGGACCCTTCTTCCATCGAACGTCGCTGGCCGCACCAAGAAGTCAGTCACTGGCACCGTCATATTTATCGCATACTGTGCCGGAAACTGCATTGGCGCTCAAGTTTTCCAAGACAAAGATGCCCCTTTGTATATTCCAGCAATCGTGATATGTTCTGTCATGTATGCAACAGAAGTTGTTATTATGGTTGCATGGAGAACATACTGTGAGTTTTATCGGTACACCTTTTCGGCAATTGACTAACTTGTTTCCAGACATTTGGCAAAACAAGCGCCGAGCCCGACTCATCGCAGATTTAGGTCTTACCGAGGAGGAATCGTCACATCAAGGTCGTTTGAACGCCGAGTCGGACATGACTGATTTCGAGAACATCCACTTCCGATACAGCTTCTAGCAAATTTCTGTAGTCAATTAACATTTCCATTTCCTTTAAAAGATGTTTTTGGCTCAATTTCTCATTTTAAGACTTTATTCTAGTCTAAAGAACCTCAATCTCAATTTTAACGTACACCCAACAAATATCGCGCCATAGATAACGCTCGGATAAGCTCCGGCCGTAAGATCCGTTCGGCTTTTCGTCTCGAGTGGATCGACAATGCAGTATAAACCGCGTGCATCACGCTATACTTCCCCTCTTCCCCTCATCTAACTCCCATATCCTCGCCACTATGGGCAATAAATTATCCGCATACGAGCAATCGCCCCATGAAGTCTCCATTGGTTCAAAGGGGAGCATCAGAGGCGTGCAATTCGACAACAAGGCGCGAAGCTATGCCGGAGTTCCATATGCTTTACCTCCAGTTGGTGCGCTACGCTGGCGAAAGCCTCAACCGCTACCATCTTCCTATACCTACTCACAGGAAGATGGCACTCCTTTCGATGCCTCATATTTCCGCCCAGTTTGCCCTCAAGGAACCTTCGCGTCTGGTGCAGAGAAGGGCAATGGCCCCGAGACATACAGCGAAGACTGTTTACGCTTGAACATCTGGACTCCTGTAGAAGATCCTGATCAAGCCTCCGGGGGTGGCAAGAAATGGCCTGTCGTGCTTTGGCTACATGGTGGGTGGTTCCAGCTCGGAGATCCCCTCCAAGAAGTTGGGATGGACCCCACCGAATTAATCTCCACCGGCAAGTTGAACGCAATCGTGATTGGAGTGGGGTATCGTCTCAACATCCTCGGGTTTCTGGCCGGTGAGGCCCTTCTGGAAGACAGCAATGGGGAAAGTGCAGGGAATTTCGGCTTATGGGACCAGCGTCTAGCCTTGGAGTGGATTTATGAGAATATCTCCGCCTTCAATGGAGACATTGACAATATCACGCTGGGTGGGCGAAGTGCAGGTGCCTATGGCGTTCACGCCCAAGTCTTATATGAGTTCCGACAAAATGCGCAACTCTTCCACCGAATCTATATGTATTCAAATGCGATACCAGCCCAGCCGAAGGCTTTGGCAGACGTGAACCCTCAGTTTGACGAGCTATGTGAACATTTCAAGGTACCACTGGGTCTGCCCGGACCGGAAAAGGTTGATGAGCTTCGCAAAATCCCATACCAGGACCTAGTCGGGGTGATTCAACATCTGAAGAACCATACATTCCGCCCAGTGACAGATGATCTCTTCATTTTCCAAGGGTTCACGGATTATCATCGAACGGGTGAATTTGCAAAACAGTTTCAAAACAGACGATTGCGTATCCTCATTGGAGAGGTTCTAAACGAAGAAACTTTATATGCCACATATAACAGTCCAGAACCTAATCTCGACTCGCTGCGTCTTCAAGTTTCGAATTACTACGCGCCTGAAACTACCGATCGGGTGTTGAAGATGTACCAACTACCATCTCAGGCAGATGCAGAGGTGTGGAAGTCTTTATTCGGAAATATCATCGCGGATGGCCAAGTACGAGCACCCTCTCGATGGCTGGTCAACTCTCTTCATAGCAATGGAGTTCCTCTGAGAGACATTTGGCGTTATCAGATCGCCTACCGGCTGTCATTCATTACTGAGAAATCAGCGCCAATGTCGTTTGGAGTAGCACATGCTATGGACAAGCCATTCTGGAAGTAAGTATTTAAACCCCTTTTTGACTTTGGGTAGAAACTAATAAGTTCTTAGTTTTGCTATCATGCACGGGCCAACGGCGGAAGAGCGGCGCCTTATGGAAGGTTGGATTGAAGCTTTTGTTGCATTTGTAAACGATGCGCAAGATTTCGAATTGGGAACGCAAGCAATTGATGAGCTCAGGGTGGCAACGCCGCAAGGGAAGATCGAGATTCAGAAAGATGTGCGATGGAACGAGTTGGTTAAGCTGGGAGAGGTTTTTGCCAATGACGTATGATGGTTGATCGGTATACTTCTATAGCAAAAGATCGTAGAGAGGTATGTGTCCATGAAGGGCCAAGATCACCCACAAATAGCTTAAATATTAGACACAAAAGTTAAAACGCCCAATTCTTTGGTTCAGGACGCTGACGTAGTGAGGCCAATCCAGAGCCTCGATACTTCGACAATACCGAGGGCCAATTCCTACTATAGACGCTTAGCACTAAGTTTAGCAGCGCATGAGCTGCATACAGTCAGGATCATGGATCATCCACAGGCAATATGACTACGCCATCTTGTATAATTCACAGCTGCAAGACTGCGCAAGGCATGGCAAGACCCATCGCAATTTACCTGCGAAGAGCTATGCCCCACCTATGACTCGCTCTGAACATCTATGGAGCATCGCCGGAACTCGCGGCAGCCCCTGTCTTTTTGCTCTGGTGATATACCCATGCCATGGTATCTGTAGAAGAAGCATCTTTTCCTAGTTGAAAATACCTGATCACTGTTATAATTAGTCCTGAACAACTCGTAGCTACTGCAGCTGTTGCCCGCACTATGAAGGCAGCGCAGACCGTGGAATTGGCGATCGGAACCCTGGATCATCGCTGCTGCCTGAGGCCCACAGGGGCTTCTGAGCAGTAAGGAGCAAAACGTAAACAGATCGTAACGCGATCCTTGCCCCTCACTGAAAGGCCACGGTAAACGGGAATTGGCGGGCTCCTGCTTCTCCGCAGAAGAAGCCGAGGCAGCGGATCGCACAGGCCGACCCCTCGAGGAAATGAAGAAGGAAGCTGTTCAGGAGGTTGAAGGCGAACTTGTCACAGATAAAATTGGGTTCTTTACGAGAACAAATAGCTGGGCGCAGACAAGGGTATAAAATACAATAGTTTACGCGAACCAAACCTCCCCCTGAAAACAGAGGGGCAGCTGTAAGGCTCATGTTTCACCCCCATTGGGTGCGCTAATCGTCACTAGCGTCGCCGACCTTCCTTGATCGACCCCGACTTCACCACTCCCTTCCCAATTGACCTTCCTTCTGGAAAACCAACGTGTTCTTTCTTGTTGTTTCTGGTGCTGCAGGCACATCCCTTCCTCTCGTCGCTTTGTCGGCCTCCTACGCGCCCTCTGTGCGCTTTGCAGACGCCTTCCTCCAGCACCCCTCCGATTGCGCATATGCCCCTGATCCCCCGAGACCATGTCTGAGAACAACAACAATAACGGCGCCCATCCGGGGGTACGCAGCTTGCTCGCGAAGTTCGAGAACAGCCCAAGCAATGTTACCTCCCCACCTTCTCGAGGAAGATCTCCAGTAGCCTCCGGCTCCGATACTCCTGGATCGGCCCGCCAGCTTTCTCGAGTCCGCGCCAGCTTCGTGACGGTTGAAGGAGCTATCCAGTCTACACAGGGCTCTAACCAGGGCTCGCCATTGAGGAAAACTAGTGGTCCGAGTGACGAATCTAGCATGTTTGGCCCGCAGATCAATGAGCAGGGAATCGAGTCCCGTCGAGAGAATGTAGTGTCCCCCACGCCGGGAGGTCAACAGGATGGCCAGCCCGGTATTCTTGATTCGGTGGCAAAGAAGGAAACATCTCCTGCTGCTCCGACTGTAAAGGTTGAACAACTGGACGGAAAGGACGAGCGACCTGCTGTTGCTGAGAAGTCCGACCCCGCGGTGAATGTTCTAGAGGCAAAGAAGGAGCTCAAGCCCAATGGGGAGGCACCTGCTGGTGACGTTCCTCAGAAGACTGGTACAAAGACTGTGACGAAGCGTCCGTCGAACATCCATTCTTCAAACGCCAATGCCCCAAGCAAGGCTACATCGACTACAGCCTCTGCGCCTACAAAGCAGGCTGCTAGCTCTGCGCGGTCTACATCAACCAAAGACAGCGCTAAAGAGCGCACAGGCACTCTTGTCACAAAGTCAAGCCGTGCGTCTTTAAATCCTGGTGCAAAGTCCACTGCTCGAACAACACGCGGATCAACCCCCGCTCAGGAAGCATCCAAGTCGTCACCTCCAAGCAACAAAACCCGAGCCAAGTCTCCCACAAAGCCTGTGCGACTACCTTCATCGATGACTGCGCCTACTCAAGCCTCTGCGGCTAGACTAGGAACATCTGGCGCATCTGCCCCACGAACAAGTACCTCCGGTGCCACACTTACAAGGAAGCCTTCGTCTCTCAAGAGCGCAGCTCCGACTCAAACACGCCCAGCCGCAGGTGCCACATCCGGTGTGCGAAGACAAGCCTCTCGGCCATCACTCCCAACTCAGCCGGCTGCCGAGCGACCTAGCTCTCGGGTCAGTGATGGTGGTAGTGGCGGTGGCACCAAGCCTGTGAACGAAGGATTCCTTGCTCGGATGATGCGACCAACTGCCAGCTCTGCCAGCAAGTCTCACGATAGACCTGAGACCAAGGTCCCGCAAAAGGCTTCGACTTCCCCCAAGGCGCCTCGTCAGTCATTAAGCAAGGCCCCAGAACGCAGTGCTGCTCCGGCAAAGCCGAAGACTGCTCCTCTCAAGCCCCAGGCTGAGAAGCGACAGGCACCAAAGAAGGAAACAGCCCCGCCCAAGGAATCGGAGGGAGTGAAGCCATCTGTCCAGGAGCATGAAAGTGGGAAGGAAAATATCGAAGTTCCTCCGTCAATTCCTGAAGAGAAGGAAATTCCCACCGCCCAGCAGACTGTAGTGGAGGAGCCTGAAAAGGAAGTCCCTGCGGAGCCCACTGCTGACAGTGCCAAGGAGGAGAAGGTGGAGGCTAAGGAGGTGGAACCTGCTGTTGAGACTGCGCCAGAGGCTATTGAAGAGCCCATCGCGCAGCCCTCTGAGGAGCCTGCTGCGGAGCCTCTGGAACCCCTAGTCCAGGAAAAGGCAACCTTTGATGGCGCCTCAGACGCGCCTGTTGTTGAAGAACCTGAAGCTCCAAAGGAGACCCAGGCCCCTGCAGTCACTGAGCCTGAAGTCAAGGAGGAAGAGATCTCTGTCGAGGCCCCAGCCGAACCAAAGACTGGTGACGCTGCTGCAGATGACCAGCCTGAGACTTCTACCGATGGCTACTCGACACCGCTTCTGGATCTAGGTGCTGTTGCCGATCAGGAAGAAACTCCCAAGCCCGCCCTAGGTGAGGTTTCGGAGAGCAAGCCCACTGCTTCCCTGATTGATACTTCTGATGAGCCCACTGAAACTCTGAAGGATATCAACGTCCCAGCTCCTTCTACTCAGCCCGAGGAGCCCACCAAGGAGTCTACCTCTACTGAGAAGCCCGCCACTGAGACCGAGCCCAAGGCAACTGCTGATGAGATCGACTTCCAAAGCCTGACCTTGACCTAAGGCTCTACAGCCTCCCTTCTGCCAACTTCTATATTCTGAACCTTGTCTTAACTCCACCTTTATACCCTTACCATTTTCTTATGCTGAGCGTGAAGCTCTGGCTAGCTCTTGGTCCTTCTTGACTTTTTCAAATTCACAACCCCCACGGGCTGATTGACACGTTGGCTCTCGCAACGTCCTGCGAACACAATATGGGTTCTCTCAATTCCGGACGGACACTGCCCTCGATTTTTTCTTCGAGCTGATATCAAGCATATTGTTTTATTGAGCGATTAATTGCATTCTTCGGGTGAGCATATTTTAGTATTACCTGTTATTTATTTTAGAGGTCCTAGTGCTTGACATGTCATGTTTTGTAAACAGAAAGTCAATCACAGTTTCTGGTCTTCACATCTTCTCATGAGCCTAGTTATCATTAAAGCGATACAAGCTGGAATAAAATAGATCTGAGAAAGAATATCACATCATGAAAATTCGTTACTAAAACACAATTCGTAAATAATCAAACAGGTACGGAGGTCAACCAATCTTCTTCTCCAGCTTCTTTAACCAGCGGTTCACACCGGAATCCAATCGAGACGCGCCCTGCTCGAGCTTCTGTGGCCTTTGTGCTGGATTCTTCATTGCCTTCATTGATTGTCTGTGTCCATGAGACCCTACTTCCGCTTCTGTAGGTCTATAGACCTGGCTATGCACATCATACTCTGCTGTCCCTGGCGCTACCTGCTGTGGCTGGTCATACGAATAGGTAGAGAAGCCCACCGGAGGCAGCGATAGAGGGTTTCCGTACACAGCTCCGCTGAACAGATGAGCGTTGGGATCCTTCTGCACGCCCGGAACCTGTGGTGGCGGGCCGAAGGACATCGAGCCAGGTCTGTTTGGAGCGAATTGTTGATGCTGGGGTTGCGGCTGAGGCTGAGGTTGCTGGCCCGTCATGAAAGATTGTTGGAATGACGAGATTCCAGGACTTGAGAGGGGTGGAGAAGAGAGAGGGAATGTGTTGGCGTGTGCCAGCCCTGCGCTGGGTGGAGGTGAGGCGTAACCTGTTGGCGCCGTTGGAGCGGCAGCATATCCAGAACTCGGCGGGGGAGAGAAGGCTCCTATTCCTACGGCGCCAATTTGCTGAGGAGGAGTGAATGGGTGACCTTGGTCTGCTGCAGCTGTTGCTGCCATGAGGCCTGTGCCTTCGGCGCCATCTTCTGGAGGAGGTGTCTTCTCGCGATGCGCGATTGGTTCTGGGGCAGCGGGTGCAGCAGGGTTATATGGCAATGGTGTGAATGCTTCTGGCTCTTTCTTTTCTTCGACCGGCGCTTGGTGTCCTGTGGGAGACTGCTGTGGCGAAAAATGTTGGGGTTCGGCGGGCACACTTGGCGGGGGAGGAGGGAAGCTGAGGGTTTGCGCAGGAGGCTGTGGAGGTGATGCTACAGCTAGTGCTGTTGTTGACTCAGACCGGGAGTTACGAGTTTGCCCGTTCTGATAAGCAGGGTCTGAGACGGCAATGCTCTCCAGCTGTTGTACAACAGAGCTCATGGGTGCTTCAGCTTGCTCGGCAGCTGGCGGCTCTCGGTCTGTTTCAACTTGGGCTTGAGACAATACTCTGCTGACTGTGTCAAGCAATGAATTGGCATCCTCTAATGTCCAGGCATAGAGGTCCATTGTGTGGATACGGATCATATCATCTGTCTCGTCATCGCTCGGTAGTCGCCAATCCCACTGAGATGCTTCGGCTTGTGGTGACCCCGTCAATCCGTCCACCGTCAAGGTGAACCGAGTAGGAAATTGATCCGAATGTTGGATATGCACATTCTCCAAGGCTGCAGTGAATGCATCTAGATATGGCGTCCCAGGGTTGTTGGCTACTTCGATACGAGACTTCCTTTGGGTCGGGTCATGGTGAATATATACATATGACCCCTTATCAAATCGATCATGAACCGCTTTTGGAGTCGGTGCAAGAAAGTAATAATGAATATCTGCGAAACTGGGGTATTACGCCGTCAGAATGCGTTCAAGTTCATTCTCACCCAGACACGTTGCGCCTGCGGGGAAATGTCAGTCTAACTCACACCGTCAATAGGGTTTCCTCGCCCGTTCGTGGAGGCATGATGTATAGGGACCGCGAGGGAAAAGGCAGGGTTGAGACGCGAATGGCGGAGAAGCGGAGAAGAAGACGCGAACTTACCTGCAGCTCTTATAGCAACTGATGGAGGGGTCACCTCTAGGCGCCAGGTGCTCTGGGCGCTTAAGTGTGATGTGATGAGATAAAGTATTGGGTACCGGCCTGACACACGCATTGCCTACGGTGGGGCAGGTACTGGATACATCCGCAGTACACAACGTAAATTACTCCAGCCCGGAGACTTGTTTCTCCGAAAATTTCCATCTGATCTTCGGACACGCTTGACCTCCGCTGGACGCAATTCCATCGCATTCAGCTCGTTAGATCTGGGCCGCCGGCATCGTTATCTTCGCATTGAGCTTGTCTCCTTGTGATCGCCTCCTCTCGTTTATCCTCCTTCTCCGGAATTCTCTCAGGCGAACCCACACCATCCACCAACCCCGTCATCAACAAAACATCGTCAACACCTTTCCAGCCATTCAAGATGTCTCTCGTCAATCTCGCGGCAGTTTGCTCGCATTTAAACAATGCTACGAAAGCTCGTCTTGGTCTTACGTCTATCCCCAACTCCAACATGCACCTGAGACTTTGCCAAGCTCTCCAAAACTCCGGCTACATTTCCTCCGTTGTTCGCGCCGGCCCAACTCCTCCCCCTGCGCACCCCATCCTTGGCTATCCGACTGCTGAAAACGTCGAACCTATCACCCGACAGAACGTCGCGTCAAGACGCCTGTGGCTTGGTCTGAAGTACTGGCGCAACGAGTCAGTCCTTGGAAAGATTACCATGGTCAGCAAGCCAACACGACGAATCACCCTCGATGTCGAGAGCTTACGCCGCATCGTTCGTGGACATGAGGCCCAGCACATTGCCGGTCTTCGCTCACCCGGAGAGAGTCTTTATATTTCGACCGATGCCGGTATCTTGGAGGCACGCGAGTGTGTGGAGAAGAAGATGGGAGGCTTGGTGCTTTGCCGCGTTGGCGCTTAAGCGGCCTACGCCGATCTAATTACGGTTTATCTGTGTTCATGATCTGATACGCAGGTAGCGTGGCCCTTCTTGCATTTAATCTGGAGTTCGTCGGGTTGTCGCAGCGGAGTCTTGCCTTTGGACTCGAATTCTTTTCGCGACTGTTGAAATTATACCTCAAACGAGGAATTGTATATTAGATTTCTGCGTGTATCACATTCCCCGTGCGCTACCTGTAGTGGGTTTGGAATCGCCCACTTGTACTTCACCGTGTATAGATAGCAGATTTGAAAACATACCCAAGCCATCTCTCCTTTTCTCTAGTAGTATATTAATCCTCCATTCTTACTGATTGGCCTGTATACGTCCACTCTCATTTGCTTTCCTGCGCGCTAGGGTTCCCCGCGTCGCGCGTTGACGATCCCTGGCGGTTCGGGTGTGACGAGTTTCTAGGCGGCAAAACCCTCGAACACATGTTCGTGTTCCTTATCCTCACTTTGTTTCCTCCATTATGGCTGCCACCGACGACCGGGCATCAAGAAAAATAATTATATCTGGGGGCACCGGTTTCGTCGGGTCTGCCAATGTGCGAGCACTGCGAGAGAAACATCCATCATGCGCCATCACCGTCATCGACCGTAGCCCTCCGCGGCCCCAGCATGAGTTGCCCGACGACATCGAATACATGCAAGTGGACGTAACATCGGTAATTGAAGTCAATCAGGCATTTGAAGCCATTCAGCCCGATGTCGTAATTCATACAGCCGGGATTGTCCCTAGTGTTGACCATCGCTTCGGCCGGGCTTTAGAGCGGCAGGTATGGAGTGTCAACGTCGTCGGGACGCAGAATATGCTGGACGCCGCTGCACAAGTCGGTGCTAAGGCATTTGTTTACACAAGTACCTGCTGCGTCGTCACCGACGATATGCGATTGCCCTATCGTAATATTGACGAGCAGTGGCCGACGTCATCCGACTCCCTGATATATGGAGAATCCAAGGTTAGTAACTTTAAACCATCTTCCGATTTGACGATAGAGAGTCCCCGGCTCCATTCAAGACGTATAAGGGCTGACCGATTAAAGGCTACAGCGGAGGCCCTGGTTCTCAAGGCATCCACCGACAAAATGGCGACCTGTGCCCTCCGCCCCTCGGTGTTGTGTGGGCCGGGTGACTACCAGCTAGTGCCAGCCATACACGCATGCATTGCCAAGTATCAAACGCCACTTATTATTGGCGACGGGCAGAATCTCTGGGATGTCACGCATGTGAGCAACATAGCGGATGCTCACGTTCTTGCTGTCGAGAACCTTCTCGCTTCGCGAACAGCGGCCGGGGAGGCTTTCTTCATTCAAACCAATGATCCAATCACTTTCCGTGATTTTTGCCTAGGAGTCTGGTCTCGCTTTGGACATGTGCCTGCTTTTCAAGTGCGTATCCCTGAGGGTGCAGCTTATTTTGCCGGGCTCCTCTGTGAATTGGGGGCGTGGGTCAGCGGTACCTCGACCACCCTGAGCCGGGGAAGTGTCCGCGATGCGTGTGCAGTCCGGTATGCTAGCGGCAGCAAAGCCAAAGAAATTCTGGGGTATGAAGCCCGCATCGGAATAGAGGAAGCAATCCGTTTAAGCTGTGAAGTAAGTCGAGATTGCAACCGCTTGGTTTCGATCCCAATCCACACCGATCGCACGCGTTACTTACTTTTTACGATTAGGAATATGCCCATCGAATTGGAGTCACGTTGCCAGCCCAAGATCTGTGAGGGGTGATTCCAATTTGCGGCCCATGACGAAAATTAGTATTAGTTGATCCCTGCAACCTAACGGTCTAACCTTAGACCCTACCGTTAAACCCGATCATTATAGGTGCCATCGACTTCAGAGGCGCCTCTAGCTCTACGCCAATCTCTCGCCACTCAACAGTGTCCAATTGTCCTATAGAATTAATTGACTTTTTTTCGGGAGTCGATTATTACATATACGGGCAACCCGCGCTAAGAAACCCTAGGAATTATGGAAGCCATGTAAGACATTGGGCTGTTGGGCTGCAAGAAACCCCCGAAAGGGGAGGTACCTCCTGCCGGCAACCCTAAGCAACCAAGAGCGCCAGTCTATTGAAATCCACCCAGAGCATATTTACACCCACTGGTCCATGCGCTGATTGGGCCACAAGCGGCCGTGCCCAATGGAATACACCTCGGGTCCATCTGTCAGTGAGAAATTGGTGGAAGTCCAAGGGCCGAAGACCTCTAGCTGCACGTCACGGGAGGAGCATAAGCTCCGCCTCCACCGTTAGGCTTTCATTTTTAATCCTTTGTCTGGTGCAGAGTATGAAGATCTCTCCGCCATCGCCAGCTTGGGTCGCCATGGCAAATAGGAGGCAAGAGCCTGACTCCCTCCTCATGTCTACATACCCAACTGCTGCCCAAAGCTTTGTGCCCCAGCTTCAACGGTCCAATGGCGTCGGCCTGTCGTTAGTTCGTCGACGAATCTATCCCCTCCGAACCTGTGAAGATTCGTATGGATTGCAAAATCTCCCCCCATCTCCGAGTGGGTACGTTCCTTTCCCCCTCAAACATTTCCTAGAGCCGCCCCAATTGTCTCCGCTCTCTCGAATCAGTGGCGGCGCCAGACTCGGCTGAGATCGATCGAGATCCGTACCAGTGTGGCACAGGGGCAACTGGGTTGTTCCCTGTCGCCGGTATACAAACGGGATCCGGCGAAGAGTAACATCCAGCCCATCGGTGCATCATATCCTAAATTGCTTTCTCCACCCCGGGCTTTGAAGCTTCTAGCGCGGCTCTCTATCCACTTGTGGGATTGTAGCACGGTTCAGTGGCAGAATAGGTATCAGGCACAGAGAACATGCACCCGAGCACGTTTATGGAGATATAATATTCGGAGGGTGACCATTCTTTGCTTCTTCGTGTTCATGCCCCCAGATTCGCTTACCACTTCCTTATCTCACGATCTCACAAAGCCACCAATTCGCTTGTGGACCCCTTAATATAACAATCTGGTCTCCCGTCTTTCTTTTCTCTGCTCGGTTTTATTTCCATTCTGCCTCATGGTTCCAGCCCTCCAGTCCCCCTTCCCGGCTGCACCAGCAAGCTTCCAGCCTTTTTCTGCAACGCCGGCAAACTTCCATTCAAGAGAAAGTTCAGTCAGCAGCAAATTGGATTTTCTGTCTCGTCCGAGGTTAGCATAACTAAACATAGCACCCGTCCCAATTCTCTCTTCATCTTCTGTTGAAGGCTCTTGCATATCTTGGTGAACCAAACTCATACCTTTCAGCAGCACAATAGCCCAAAACATGTACGCTCCCCCGGGAACATCCCCCATAATTCACCGACAAAGGTATTTTGATACCATGATCCCGGTTTTTTCTCATTCGTCTCCGGCCACGGAGACCAAATTTTGGATTACTGTTACTAAGTTAAGTTAAAGGGCACCCTCGGCCCCACGAGCATACGGCATCAGAGACAACCGTCAGATGGTGCTTGGCTCAGTAGATTATGAACCACACCGTCCACAATACCATGGAACCCAGGCTCCTCTGGACACATACGGCCATGTGATGAACCCACCAATCGGACGACTATCCTACCCCCCAATTGGGCAACCCATGCCGGTTCCCATGTACTCTGACTGGAATCATCCTGCTCGTGAGCCACTACGACTTGATGCTGGACCATTAAGTGCCCCGGAAAGCCCAGAATACATCATAGAGAGAAACAGCCGGCGCGCTGCCGATATGACCCGTGGAAGTCCGCAATACCTTTCCCAACGGCGCACCTCGGCCCGTGGTGATGAATTTGATGGCCCTCATCAGATTCTGGATCCGCCTCTTTCTCGAAACCTCCCGCTGCGTGAGGAGGAGCTGCCCCAGCTCCCCACTAATTTAGATGCCTCAGAGCAAGACAGAATTCTTCACCAAGTCAATGACCGCCTCTCCCAGTCCGCCTTTGACTTTTTTGCCAGATACCAATTCCCAATTCCCCTGGAGCAGGACAAGAGGCCCGTTCAAGTTCCCTCGGACCGCGAATGGAATGAATGGGTGCATCTCTTGAAGAGACTTGCCACCCGCCGTCGAATCCCTCGACACACACTCCACAATGGCCAAATTAAACAGCTCATTACTGTCCTTGAAAACTCCCTGGAAATGCGCCATGCTGCCAAGCATAGCTCGCGACCTGTCAAGGACGACCGTAACGTACTTCAGCTCATCTCCGCAGGAACTCAAGTTGCGAAGATCCTCAAGGATTCGAGCGCTATGCAGTTCTTTGACAGTCTTTATGTGGACACGGAGAAGCTGATCCAAGACCGTCGCCGACGAGTTGTCAGGTTCGCAAACTCTTAATATCCTCCCATCTCCCGGAACAATGGCCACTCATACCCCTATTCAGGACCCATAAGCCCGCGGATTAATAAAAGATTCTCCATGGATTTTCCTCCTCCTTCGGACCCGGTGCCCTATTTGCTTCTTTCTGCCTCCTGATTTGAAATCCCTGGAGCATTGCCATTTTTCCGACAACATTCCGCCCTGGATCGGCCTACTTATTCCATCGCCAGAACAATTCCCTGCTGGCTCAGGAGCTACTTCACGACTTTTTTGGTTGACACTCAAAACGGACTTGAGCCCAAGTCCTCGATTATGGAAAGATTACACACACGGCTGCAAACCCTAACAAACTGCTCTACCACCCCAGTCCTCTACATTCTCAAGTCCTATGATTCATGCTGTAACTGAAGGCTCTCCGAGTCTTCATCTGTGATGCAGCGACAATGCGGCTTTCCACGAGCCGTCTCTTAATTATATGTTTGGCTATCTGATTTATCATGTTTTTTGTCAAGTTCACTGTTGTTACTTGGTCTCGCTACAAATGGGGGGCTTCTGATGTTTTCACGTTCAATTGCTTTTTCTGCTGCGTTAATGTTCTCTGATCTGGTCTTGCTATGTCTGTTTTCTGTTTTTTTGGGTGGCTGTCTCGTATACATTGTGTCTTATCTTGTTGTATTCATCGTGCAGATTAATGACTGTGGTGATCTTTGATATTTATGATGTACCGAATAATACCTGTCTTCAACACATGAGAAGACAGGCCAACGAATTTCACAGGTGGCCATCACTCGAACTACAGTTTGTCCCTGGATTAACGAAGTGAAAATGAGAGCGTTCAAATTCGGGCAATTGCATGTCTCAAGTTTCCCCTGCATTGGCAAGGAGACACATAGCATACCCAACGCATCTGCCTCCTCAATTCCTCTTTTTTCATGGCAATTGCGGCATAGTAGCTGAATTCCTACTCCGCGAAGAAATGGCGGTGTGACGTCTGGTTGGGCCGGGGGATCAACATAGCCGTTGCGATGAGCGTCTTGCAGCTGCACGGTCCAAATGTTCCGATATCATCCTGGAAGAAGGTGGGTTTCATGTGTAATTCCATTGGCTCTCATTTCTCCCGTCTTCATGCTGCAGATTTGAGTAATTGCATCATGCATACTTCTGCTTTGCCTAAAGCCCGCAACGGTCTATGCATCTACTGCGTTCCAGACTACGGATTTCCAGCATGAGGCATATACATATCCTGGAGTGCTACTGATTGAGGATAAGCGTCTTCGTCTATAGACTGGAGTATGCACTTGGCGGCGGGTGCTTTTCCGAGGGCATCAACATGTTGGGCCTTGACGATTAGGGTGAAGTTCGTCGGGTGTTTCCAGATCAGGACATGCAAAGCCACAGGGTGCCCCATGCATCCCAGGTCTACTCATATCTCCTCAGGCGCACAGTGTCTTATCACTGAAAATTATAGCTGCTGACGTGGCTCAATATCAGGGCGTGCGCCGAGTAACCGGAGAAGTTTGATCGTAAGTCTCAGATACGATCGGCATACTTCCCTGACAAAACCTATTAACTGGGCATCAGAACCAGGGATATCATGGTAAGATCAGGTAGATGATGGCTTCTATGCTCCTAGGTCCACAACAATACAATCTTTTTACTACTGATGTTTATTTCCCAATGAGAACTATTTCTTCACGTAAAGATTGCCTTCAATGGCTCCCTGTAACTTCATACAAAGAAGCTTTAGTTTATATCAAATCAACTTACATTAAATCCAAAATTTTGGGCTTCCACGCAGCGCGGGAGCCCTTCGATCGGGACCCTGCATCACACTCCACCAACATTCCCTTAACTACTGGGGAAGAATCTTTCGAGTTAAAAGCTCGCTTGTTGGCAAGCTGTTCATCTGAAAATCTTATCTGAGGATTTTGTTGATCATTCGAATAGCTGGACGATGGTGCTATTCGAGATGTATTGGTTTCCAAGCCAGATTTACCAAAGTGACGCAGAACCTCCCGAAGAGCCAGGCCTAAATCTCTTAGGCGGTGGCAACTTCAAGGTCCGGATATCCATAGACTTGCTAAAAATCTAGGAGGGTCGGTAGCAATTTGAGGGGATCCACGTAGATTGGCTCAGCATCGCCGGTGGGGCCAAAGATGTTGCGGCAAGAAAAAAAAGAAAACAAAAAAGTTGACCAGACCGAGTTTCGATCTCGGGACCTTATCGGTGTGAACGATACGTGATTCCACTACACCATCCGGCCAATTGATGAAAAGAAGCTGGATCTAGTGCCCTATGTTTTGCAGCATTCTTCCTACAAATTTCTTTCGGCTTTCCACAACTCCGATTCCCATCACCACGGCATTAAACCTGACCTTGTAAGATTTAATCAGTTGTCCGGCATTTTCATCGCTTAGTCAATTGCTAGACTCTGGTATAATGATCAATCCTTTGTTTTGGAATTGGAATTGGTTCATTATAGCAAAGAGGATAGTCATTTCGTAGTCGCGCGAAAATATATTCTGAGTAATAGAATCTATAGGCACCACACCACACTCGGAGTCACACAAGATGGAACAACAACTCGAGATTTGACCTGTAAGTAAAAACTGATACAAAGCCCATACAGAATATGCACTTGCTTCGAGAATATGAACGTTGAGCAAGATGCACTCCTTAAAACTGAAATTGGCGGATCGAGGGCTGTAGTTACCAAGTGAACGGGTAAGCCTCGGACTTCCAAGGTTGGTGCAGCTTTACATTTTCAACGACCTAACTCAGCGTTTATCCGTCACACAATAGCTGCATTCCTTGAAAGAAATAGACAATGCTATTTGCCGTGGATATTTGGATGAAAAGTCATTCAATAGCTAATCTTAACAATGGGATTCGACTGCAAGAGAAACAATTGAACCCGAACAATGACCGCAGACAACAATACAAACCTTACATAGTACACCTTAAACCTTAAACGCAATCAATTATCAGAAAAGAACTATATTCTTTGATTCCTGAAATGATGTGTTTGAGTACACGCCCAAGATCTTAGTATATTCTTTGCCTCCCAAGGAAAGGCTTATTCAAACTGTGAAAATGACATATAGAGAGGCGAAATTGGGATGCTGACGTATATAATAGAC